>PVKU01002326.1:0-234075 GCA_004027475.1 Anoura caudifer | reverse complement strand
CTGGAGTATTTTATGTGCGTGAGCACATTATGTGTATACATATATGTTGCAATTGAATCACCGCAACCTTGAAAACCTAGATAAAAATAAATTTTTAGAAAAAAAGATCTTTTAAAAAATTGGCATAAAAAGAAATCGAAAATATAAATAAGGCTGAAAGCCATTTTAAATATCAACATTGTAATAATAAGCCCAGTAACTGTGGCAGGTGCTTCCCACCAAGCTTTCACAGAACAGTCTTCACTGTCTTCCACAAACAGAAGTTGCAGTTTCTTTTCTGTTCCATGCAACCATCTTGAGATTGTTCCCAGTAATAGCAAACAGTATGACTCCCATTGAAGGATCATCCCCACTTTCTCTACAACTGGTCTCTTCAAGTCTGACTAATGCACCCATATCTGAGGGCTGACCTGGTCTATTTGAAGGACTAAGTCCTTGGCCACACCCTGAGTTGAGCTCCTGACCAGCCCAGTTAAAGCCCAGAGATGAGGAGATAACTTTCTGCATCTGTTAGGTTTTATTCAGGTACAGTTATTGACCTGCAGACAGACGTGCTAAGAAGATGCTTAGAGGGAGTGTTTTATGGAGTCCCAATTATTCCAACAAACGGCACTTACATATTGTACCAGCTCGGCTTAACTTCCGCAATGCGCAGCAGCAAGAATCGCCTGCCAGCCATAGAACTGCGGCTGCGTTCTTGCTAATTCATAGATGGACTGATGCAGAGCATTTTCAGGTGCTCTTTGCTATGAAGCACATCAGCTAAACCTGCTTCCAGCGATGGCCCACAAAAGGTGTGCGCTAGAACATTGTCTGAACCAGGCCACTTTCTTACTATGGAGTTACCCCTGGCCCTACTTCATCTAGGTATGTAGAAAAATGCTGTGCTGTTACTATCCATTAAAATGCTTTTGAAGTTATGAAATGAGTTTTTTCATTTATTTCACAATTGTTTATACAGCCAACTATAGACTAGACAGAGTTTGAGATGCCAGGAGAAACTGATTAAAAAGATGAAGTCCTTGCTCTTATGGAATCTGCATTCTAATGGAAGAAGACAAATAAACAAGTAAAAATAACAGTTTCATATAATAAATAATGTGAGGTAAAGACACAGAGTGATGAGGGAGGGATTCCCAAGAGGAAGGTAGGGCAGAGTGATGGGGAAGACTTCTTTGAAGAGGTCGCATCTGAACCAAAATGAAATGCTGAGTAGGTGTGAATCGGAGGAAGACGAGGCAAAGACGAGGCAAAGGGCAAAGCACGTTCAGGGCGGAAGAGTCAACAGCTTAAAAGCCCTGAGTTTGAAAGGAACTTCTCGTGTTCCTGAAGCGTCAACACGACTAGAATACCTGGAGAGAGTGAATGAAGAAAGAATTAAAGGGAAAAAACACAGAAGGGCAGGTGAAAGTCCGTCACATCAGGCCTTGTGAACTGAGGTGGGGACTACTTTGAAACAGTCTAACTGGTTTTCACGGTAATTTATTTAAAGCAATTTATGGTTGTTTCTATATTATGACAAAGAAGAAATGCTTCTTAGATTTATTCCTAGGTTTAAGAGCATCAATGTAGGCCTTTTTTTTTTTTTTAAGTTCACATTTTTATTTTATTTTTCTTAACTTTTTAAATTGATACTCAAGTACAGTTGTCTCCATTTCCCTCCACCAGTCCCCCCACCCCAGCCATCCCCACCTCCCACCCCTGATCCCACCAGAGGGGAGGTAGGAGGGGACAATGGGGGGAAGGGGGAAGGGTTTTCAGGAGCAACTATAAAGGACACCTGGATAGGTCTTTTATATTGGTTAGTTTTGTTAGAGCTACTGTCGCTGAAGGAGGTCAGAGTGGAAAATTATCACAAGGGTAAAATCCAATGTCCCATGGCAAACTTCATTAATAACTTTAGATGAACAGACTCTTTTTTGACAACACAATCTTACATATGTGACATCTTATAATAGATATCTTTAGTCTCAAGGACACACATCAACAGTCCTGGAAATGTTAAGAACCTATTCAAGTTTATAGGAAACATCTTTGACTTTCTTAGCAAATAGACAAGTGGAAACTCACCCCTGAAGACAAAAGAAGCAGCAGAGATTTCGCTGAGATTTGTGCGGTACGCAGACACGCCCACTGTGTTTCCCGCTCTCGTGTCCAACAACAAGTGATGCTAGTTGGACGATTTGTCTCCTCAAGCACCCACATCCAAAGTCTTCCATTCCTTCAAGGATTCTTAGTAAAAACTCCGAGCCAGGGCCTATGGCTGCCAGCCTGTGACATTTTCCTAAAGAACAAATACAGGCCTCACGATTTACTCTTCACACAGAGGCTAGATTTTATTCTAAGGTAGCAGAAAGCCATCGTCGGTTTTTGAGGTGGAGCGCAATGGGATACAATTCACATTTTTAAAAGGACACTAGAGTCGCTGTCCATGGAGCGGGCACTCGTGGTCTAAGAGAGACAAGAGAAAGACTGTGTAAGAGGTTTCAGCGGTTTGCCTGGTGTCGGACTAGGAGGGTGGGGGCCGAACGGTGTTAGGTGCTCAGACTTGGTAACCGTTTTGGAATTGGACTCAACAGGACTTCCTGGTGGGTTGGTTGGGGACCTGGGAGAGGTGGTCACAGGAGTGGAACCTGAGTGACTTCTGGGTTTGAGGTCTGGGCTTTTGGGTGGCTGCTGGTGTAACTATATGAGACGGAGGACTTTGCAGGGGAGGAGCAGAATTTCTGTCCGGGATCTCAAATTTAAAGCCATCGAGCAGACAGCAGCAGGGAGGTGATTACTAGGAAGTTCACTATATGTGTTTGGTCAGTTTCTGGGCCGATCTCACTTTATTCCAGGAGCCTGAGTGAGACTTTCTAGGAAGCGAGCGCAGGCCGGAAAGCAAAGAGGACCGGAGCCAGAGCCCCGCTGCCTTTCGGCATTCACAGAGAGGACGGGAGGAAGGACCCAGCAAAGTTGCAATAATGGAGGAGCCAATGAGGGCGAAGAAATGCCGGGAAATCACAGCATCCTGGGAGACAAGTGAGAAAACCATAGAAAATGCGTGAGCTGGAGAGATTGCCCCTGGATGAGGCTGTGTGTGTGTGTGCACTACTAACCAGGACAGGCCCGGGGAGTTGCAGGAACAAGTGGTCCCACAAGCATCCGTTTCTCGCTGGTGCTCCATGTGCAGCTCGGGTTGGCTGGCTGCGGACGTCACTGTAGTTACCCCGGCACAGGGGCTGGTGGAAGTTTTGTTTTGATGTACGCTTCCAGGGTTGGCAAGGCATGGGAGGAGCTACAAAAGCTACACTGCAGTCATGCATTGGCTCCTAAAACTCTGCTTGATAATGACACAGGCTACTTCCTCCCATGTGTTACTGGCCAAAGGAATGCAGGGTCACAGCTAACGTCAAAAGAGATGAGCCAGCGCGAGGTCCCTACGTTGCCAGAAGGCAATGGAAATAGGGAACCTGTTCATGGTGAGATTCTGGTAATAAGTGGAAGGAAGCAGGATCGCTGAGGTGCTGTCCCCTGGCTGAAGGTATTTATTTAGAGACCAGAATGGATTTTAAAGACGGTTCTAAGATTTATTTGCCTTTTCTCTGGCTTCAAAACTAGCTAGGGTGGGTGACTTTCATTCATTTCATTTTACACTGACAGTAGAAAATTGAGGATTGATTAAAATTTCCAGTGCCTTCTCCTGAGACACAGCTCAGAACCGTAGGCACACTCCTGCACCACCTTAGGCTTGGGCTCCCAGGCCATCACCCCTGTGTCAGGGGCCAATCAGGAGACCACTCTTTTAACAGAGAGAATTTGAGAGAAAGATTGTCAGCTAAGTAAAAACTGATCAACTCTAGAAAAGAGTAAAAGAGAGCTTTGCGATTTCACGGGAGCAGCAAGTGTCAGTGGCAGTCACAAACGTGAACAAGGAAGGAATTTGGAAACTTTGAGGAGTGTCCTGCGGGGCAGCGAGGCAGAGCCCTGGGCTGAAGGGGCGGTGAGCGGAAGAACACACCGCCAGCCCCAGAGAGTGGAAAGTCACTGGGGACGACCTGCTTCGGAACCCTGAGAGCCACCGCCACCGCCGTGAGTGCCGCTGGGACCACCCCTCGCCTTGCGAGTGCACCTGGCAAGGAAAACAAAAGCAAAGGAGAAGAACAGTTTTGTTGCGGGTTGAATTGTATCCTCCAGAAAGATTTACTGAGGTCCTAACCCTTGTTCCCTGTGCCTGTGACCTTATTTGGAAAAAGGGCTTTTGCAGATGCAATTACAATGTGAGTGTAGACAAGATCATACTGGAATGTGGTCCTTAATCCAGTATGACTGGCATCCTTACAAGGAGCAGAGGAGAGACACACAAAGGAACATCAGTGAAGACACACACAGAGGGAAAATGGCTACCTGACAGCGAGTGAGATTGGGGGGGGGGATGCACCTACAAGCCAAAAAAAGCCAAGGATTGCCAGGAACACCAGAAGTGAGAGAGAGGTGTAGAAAAGATTCTCCCTTGGAACCACAGAGGTAACCAATATTGCCAACACCTGATTTGAGATTTCTAGGCTCCAGAACTGGGGGAGACTACGTTTCAGTTGTGTTAAGCCTCCCAGTTTGTGGTACTTTGTTATGACGGCCCTAGAAAACTAACCGAAGTCTCCCAGCCTTGCTCTCCCAGACTTGCTGCCACCCTCCAGGACTACCTGTTTGCAGGCAAAGGGGAAATGGGGTTTGCGGATGCCCCAGGGTATGAGGCAGGAAAAAGGAGGCTGAGTGTGGAGCCGGGAGGCACTCAAATAATACCTGGTTCGGGCTGGGAGATCACAGACAAGTGGAAAAGTCCTATGATGCTCAGTTTCCCCACAGATAAGACAGAGAGAGGAACGCCATGGGGCTTCACGGGCTGTTGTGGGAATAAAGGTGAAGGTGCGCACAGTTGGCTTCATTTAGCATCTGCAAAAAAGAAAAATAGCTTCAAAATAAGACCCCTCTTCATATAATTAATATCTGTAGCATGAGTCAAAACCAAAGGCAAGGTTACGGACTTTCTGAGGGAATTTATGGTATTCTCACCTGCCTTTTGGGGGAAATTACAGCATGACAGAATTCCAACCATCAAGACAATGTAAAGCCCCCATATCTGGAGATGGAGGGTGCCCATTTGTAACCTCCGCAAATCCACCCAGCCAGGAGATGGCACATCTGAAATAACTTACACAAATATCTTCATTAACATGAATCCTTAATCTTTTCAGCATCGTTACTAATAAATTGAACTTGAGAAGAAAAACAAAACACTGGTTTAAAAAGGAATGTTCTACAGCAAACACCAGCAACTCCAACATCAAAAACACCGAGCCGCTTCAGCTCTTCCAGAGAGTGCCTTCTGCTGCCTCAAACTCACCTGGGTTGGAAGTTTTTATTGCCCCCTGACACGCAGCACATTTTCCACTAAACTAAAGGTCAATGATGAATCTATTTCACTCTCTTCCATTTATGTCAAGGAGCTAAGTTTTAAAATGAAAAAAAAAAGTGAGGACAAATTAGGGCTCATTCTTGAAGACAGCAGAAGCAAATTTGCTTAAGGAAACTGCTCTAAGGAGGCCACAGAAATATGGATTTATCTCTGTTTTCCTTAAGCATGTGCATGCTCAGAATTCACAAGTGTTGACCTCAAGCAGAGAGGCAGCAAGAAAATTGGCGGGGTTGGGGGCGGTTCTGTGAAGGTACCATATATACTATAGGGAGTTGGCTGGGTCCTGCTGGTGCCTCAGCAGATCGGATCCCATAGCTTGGTCCTTTAAGATACCCACTCCCTATGATAGCAGCTCTGGCTTGTTGAATGGTGAACAACCCAGACCCCGTACTGGGCATAGGGACGACAGGGTGAACAAGACACAGACTTGTAGCCAAGTGGGACAGGTAAACCTAGACCAATAATAGCATATGCATGGTCCTTCTGCATCTCGCTGAGTTGGGGACTTCCTAAAGCTCTGGCATGCAGGTCCTCGTGGGACTGCCGGCCATTCTTTGTCAGATCCTGAAAGGCCTGTCTTAGGCCCAGCCTGTTCTTGTGGAGCGTGAACATCCAAAACCCAGCACACGTCCTGTGGCCGTTCGCTGCAGGGCGGCTGACTTCCGCGGGCTGCCAGGGGCTCTGGTTGCACCCTTGCCTGAATGTCAAATGCCCACTTGCTGCATATCACCTAGAAATTCAGCTAAGAAAGAGCTCTGAGATCGTCTGATTTCAAGCCATCCCTCTGTGATGCTCGGTTTGAGGGTGCACTCTGCCCGGGCAAAATGGCCGAGAGCTCTCCGAACAGTCTAATGGTGAACGTCTAGCCACAGGGGCCACCGCAGCACCAAGGTCAACCGCACAAGACTGGTGTCCAGTGAAGTGTGCTGGGGACCCCATTGAACAGACCGCTCCTCAACACTTACACACTAAATGAGAACTCATTAAAAACACTCATGAAAAAAAGCCATTCAGGGAGGAAAGTACCCCACTTGCTGATATTAAGTGGCGAGCTATGGAATTTTAGCATGACTATCCCAAGCCCTTTGAATATGGCCCCTGCGCTTCTGTAGCAGAGTGGGGACGCAGAGCTGGAATGAACGCAAGGTGGGCATTAACAGAGTCAGAACCAGGGGCAGTCGAGTCAAGATCCCATTATTTTTGGAAGGCGCCACCAAAAGACCTTCGTGAAATTTCAGGAACCAGAGAGGACTCTCAGATGTTGACCAAGGAATAGGGGATGACCCATAGGTTTGTCATATTCCGCTACAGAACAGCCTCTTCTTCGTTAAATTGTGCTGCCGTGTAGTGTGTTCAGATTGCTCTTCCTCATCTGAGATATACTTCTAATCCCCTCCAAAGCCAGAGATGCTATTCCGTTCTATTTCATCATGCAAGGGACCAGTATTGTTTCAAAGGGACTATGCCACAAATCAGTACTTTTGAGCAAAGGGGCACGATGAAAGCGTCCTAATGAAATGTGCCAGGAAGTGTGGTGGCCACTGGCAGAACCGGCCCCAGTGGGGGTGGGGCTGTTGGCACCAGTGGGACCCGCTTAGAGATTTCCGGGAAGATGCCCGTTCCACCAGGTGTCGGAGTCTCCAGCCTTGAGTGTTCCATAAAGACACTCAGCAGGAGCTTTGCCTTTTAAAGAAACTGACAGACTTGGAGAACTTTTGGGGGTGGGGGGGAACATGCTGAGAAGGCTTCGTTTTTCTACTTAGGCTATTGCTATGGCTTCTCATAAAGTTAACACTAGGGTTCCTAGGCAAAGATACTCACAGAGTGTCTTTGAAAGAACTACCATGTCGATCTACAGCTAAGGCCACTTAATTATTGTCCGTGCTAACTATTTAGTATGACAGCGGATGGTCAAGGTGAAGTTTGGACTCTGAAGTAGCCTATGTGGGTTTCACTCTTTGGACCCGCCAGTTTCCTGTAGCTAAGGGACCCCCGCAAGTGATTCAGGATCACCGCATCCCATCACCTCCTGTTTAATGAGACTAACAATAGAACCAGCTCTGTAGGGGGAAGTGTTATTTATTGTAACAGTACGTAGAGTGGGGAGCTACAAGAACACATTTGTACCCCATATTTCCTGTCAACTGGACCGTGAGCTTATTTCAGGCAGCCATGGAATCTTAGCTAACGTTATTCGCACTGCCTGGCGTGGTGTCAGGCGCTAGCTAGTAAGGCCTGACTTGCCTGCCATACTCCTTAGCTGTTTGCTTTATGGCATATCATGGTATGTGCTGCTTTAAAGCTTGTTCGTTTTCCCCACAAACTTTGAGGTAGACAGGGAGGTATTTTCATCTCTAATTTACTGTTGGGAAAGCAGAAGACTTCAGAATTAAACGACTTGTCTAAGCTCATCCAGTTAAAAATATCCGGAGCCAAACTTGGAATCTTGGTGGTTGTTATTTCAAACTTGGCGGCTGCCTTGTCATGTCACCGGGATAGTTTTTGGCAGGATAATTTTTAGGAGGCTCCCCTTTGATATCTGTGGCCTATATGGGTTGATGGAAGGGAATAAAAGTCGTGGTGGATGCTGGGTGCCTGGGAAGGTTTCCTAAGGGGGATTTGACAGACAAACGCTGAGGATATAGGACTCCCCTGCAGGGTTCTAGACGCAACCCGGCCCATTGGACACTCAGCTTCAGGGACAGTGCCTCTGGCATCCGGATGCAGCTGAGGACAGGTCACAGAGAGAACAGAGGCAGGTCCGAACTGGCCTCTGTTTGTCCCTGCGCACAGGTGTGGCTGAGGTCGGTGCACAAGGACAAAGAGGGGACGCACGGCTGCTACTGCCCGGGCTTCGGAGCCCGGCACACTTTCCCCCTGCACGCGAAACCACTCTCATCCCTGGCTTCCGAGAAAGTGGCCGAAGGGTGAGGATTTGTTCCCTAAGTTCTCTACGGCGCACAGAGAGACAAATGTCGCGGGAATGCGGTTCACCAGAGAAATGTGCGCACATGGTTATTTCTAGGCTCCATGGTTATTTCTAGGAATATGCAGCAAGTTCCTTTTCTGAAATGAAGAAGTAAGGAGTGCTTAGCAATGTGCTGCTATGTCTGAGGAGAACAGACTATTTGCAAAGTCCTCTTTGTCTCCACTAACTTAATAAGACAAAAGCTTGAGTTGTGCATAGAGACAGCTTAAAAAAAAAAAAATGTCAGTTGCAAACAGCTAACTTGCTATCCCTGCCTTTGAGCGGGGAATCGATCTTATTGCTACCTTCCCCCTCTCCCCCCACCTGTGCGTGGCGGGGAGGTCTGTACACAATGTTGCAGAATGACTACATGGCTCCTTTTGGGCAAATTTATGAAGGTCTTCCCAGTTCCCCTTTTGCCTCTCAAGGCATAGTTATCTGCATATCGTCCCCTTGCAAATGAAGGGCTCTCCACTGAAAGCCACTAATAAAAGACACGTGTACAAATGCCATGTCTAAAAAACATCATCACTCGAGGCTCTGAGCTAGAATGACCTAGGATGAGTAGGAGGTGGCATCTCTGCCCTGGAGACTCAGTGAGTTGAGAAGCTTACTGTGCGTGCGGTCATTGGGAAATCAAACTCACCAGGAGCCGGATGCAATGCAGTTCATTCACGGTTTATAAGATTATTCTGTGGCAATAAATAAATGCCAGGGATAGCAATCACACCTGTGAACTTAACCAAAAAAGAATTTTTGATGTCTCTTGTGGTCTACAAACACAAGAAATAAAAACTTAAATGTTTCTTCTCCATCGACAGTTCTGAAACGTTCTTCACTTTGATGACTTTTCCCGAGTCAGTCAAATGAGCGATTTCCTCATTCAAGGCTGGGGCTGACTTCGGGGGTGTGCACTCCATGTAGCAGCCCAGGGCCTGTGCTCGAAAAGATTCCCTCATTTTGGCTTAAGGAGCTGCCGTGCCTGTTTGGAAAATCTTAATAATATTGTCTCTGAACGTGTGCTTTGTACATGAAGTACGATGGGAAATGCCTACGTGTAGGGCAGAGGAAGTTCCCTGCAACCCTGGGACCTCCCACTGCTGTTCCCTGCAGCCCTGTTTGCAAACAGCATTTGTGATCCTCAACAAGCGAAGAACGCTGGTGGACCCACGAGGGGTGGCAGTTCAGTGACTGACAGCCAGTGCAAGGTACGTGTTAGGACTGTGACCGCGTAGGGACGCACTGACGGCCCCGACAGACCGTGCTGTCTGTTCGAACCAGAACTTGCTTCAGACCCAGGCAAAGAAAGCAGCGGTGCACTAATAAAAACACTCATGAGCAAGAAACCCTGTCGGATTATTTTTTCACTTGTGTTACTTCCCTGAGGAAGCCAACGACTTCCTTGCAAAGTGATGACATGGAAAAGAAGAAAAGGTAAAGCAACCCATAGTTCATTGTCTCATCAGTAAGTGGAGGACAGAGGGGGAGAACATGTGTGCATGAAAACGTAAAACAAAAATAGGTGAGTTAGTTTTGTGCAACGTTTCTGCTGTTGAGGCAAAACCAAAGTACGTAGGCCATGTGTGAGCTTGGAAATACGACTTGTGTAATTTGAGGATGCTTCACATGACTTCAATGTTATCATATTTGCGTTTAAAACTGGGACTGCACCACATAAAGATGAATGGTAAACTTGGCGTAAACAATTCAAAATGTTCATTTTTCTGTATTTAGAATGGCCTTAAGTAGCAAATAAGAAAAACTACCATGAGAAATCAAGAGAGAGACTGAGGATGAAAGGGAAATGCTTGCATTTTAACACATTTAAAGGCACTTTCGCCTGCTTTTTAAGCAGGGGCCCTAGGTTTTTATTTTGTGCAGGGCCCTACAGATTACAAAACCGGCCCTGCCCAAGGCCTGCTATGTCCAGGTCCATGGTTCCAAAGGAGACTGCAATCAGCGTCCGCCCCAGGGGACAATGTCAGGAGAGAACACTGTCCAACAGCTCAGCCTTCAAAGGGCGAGCGTTTGAAACCAGTGGGTGCACATGTGATACGTACAAGGCTTCCCCAAATTGTCCTTTCATTGTGGTTGGTCTGGGTGTTGGCTTTTTTCGGGAGAGAGTCCCCCCAGCACCTGCTCCCATCTTTACAGCCTCTCACACCCCTGCTCTCTGCTGACGTGGGTGTCACTGTGATGTGACCACAGAGACGGAAGAGAATTAGGTTTGAAAGGCTGTTCAGAAGGAAAGGAGTGGCACTATTTCTCTTTCAAATAAATGCATAATAAAATAATCAAAGACGGATGTATCTCTTGAAAGAATATCACTTTGGGATTTGGGCAACCTATTTGCCCCTAGTTAAAAGATAAAATAAAACAGAAAACTCAGATATAAGGACTCCAAAGACATCTCTCTGAAAGCTGCAGGGCCAGCGATCAGTATGTTTGGACATGGACCTTGGATGATGGGCGAGACTAATCACACCAAGGACACCATATCCTCTCAGATCTTACTGGACAGTTGTAAGAATTTCACAAGAGTCTGGATACAGTTAAACTCACAGTCAGGATTAAAGCAGGATTTACAATGAAAGCAGGTTTAATTTCTTTCAATTTAAAGAAATATCAACCTGCTATAATTAGGAAGGGAGGGGCGATAAACACCGTAACCATTTTAACTATCAGGCGCAAAGCAGAGAAGGGCAGACTCCTGAGGAGTGTCTACAAAAGTCGAAGAAAGAAAGAGCAGCTATCGTTAAATTACTTGTGTTTTTTCTTCCAAACATGAACATTAAGACAGCCACTCCGAGATTAAACACGATGCTGTCTTCACCTCTGAGATGCAGCACATCCCATTTCAGGTTCTTGTTCTCACCAACCCATTCACACGCAAGGCCTGTCCATCTTGGAGAGGGACTTGTCTCGATTATTATTCATGAAGCCCAGGCTAGCTGGAACCTATTTGGGGTTCACACTCAAATCAGATTTCAACTTTGATTTTTCAGAGGTTAATAGGTTTGTCCAGTGGTCTGTTTTGTCAACAGGGCCCTAGAAAAAAATTAATCTCCAAAGCCATCCAAAAGGTCAAAAGGAAGACATCGAAAATGCCATAATAAAGAAATTCCAGAGCCTGCGATGTGTTCTTCTGAGGCATTTGAATTCGAGCTCAGAAGCATGACAAAGAAAATAAGATGGTGTTGCTCAATGTGGATGCTGAAAGGGGAAAGTGACTTAAGAGACTGGCAGGGGAGGCGAACAAATTTCAATGGCTCATTATGGCCTGAGGTTCTCTAAAGAGTCTAATGAAAGAGGGGAAATTCTAACAGAAGTAGGAAGGAAAAGAACTCTCTGGTAACAAATTCTTTTTTAATGTTCGGTGAAAGTAATTCAATCAACATTGACTGCTATAGAAAATGCGAACAATTGCTACTTTAGCACTGCAGAAGTGGAATCTCTGAACTTCTAAGAGTGATTAATGTTCTGTTCACATGGTGGGTAGAGGAGGGTAGGGATTCAGAAGCTGAGATTAATGCTGGCCAATTTTCTTCTGTTTGCTTCAAACTTAGCCATCCTGTGCTGATCATTAGTAATACCACTGGGGCTCTCAACAGTCACAAGGTGCATTATGGGTATCTCCGCAGAGGACAGAGTGGGGACGCAGTTTTACATGGTGAGTGTCTGATTTTGTGCATGTGAGGAGGGGGGTTCTTCACGGTCACGAAGGTAAAGACAAAGATAATATTTGTGTGATACGCTGGTGTAGTAAACTGTCCCTTCAGCTGGCAAGATTTTGGCACTGACCCTTGAATCTATTTGTCTTCCATAAAACAAGAAAATAGCTTAAGGATCCATGTGATTCTAGTCCAGCATTCTTTTTGTATTTCCAACACCCAAAAAGAAAATGAGGAAATAAAACCCTAACCACAGAAGTAAACACCAGGAGAGGAGAAACTGAACAAATAACCAAAACATAATATAGT
The DNA here is from genome assembly GCA_004027475.1 of Anoura caudifer. Taxonomy (NCBI): domain Eukaryota; kingdom Metazoa; phylum Chordata; class Mammalia; order Chiroptera; family Phyllostomidae; genus Anoura; species Anoura caudifer. The sequence continues at coordinate 221,669 of PVKU01002326.1, read as the reverse complement.
AAATATAACTTATAAATTATATAAGAAATATGAAGGACTAAATCTTTTAAGTAACGACAACAACCTGGTCCCCTTCTTCAAACAGTTTCCTGGAATGTCCTCTTGGTAGAAACACTCTGGTAAAATATTTAAATGGAATGACTGCCCAATGGGAAAACTAGTGGACAATATGGTGTTAACACATCTGAGTTGAATTTCATTGCACTTTCCTGCTCAGACACTCGTAATGGCTCCCCATTGCCAGTGTAATTAGATACAGACTTGTCACCAAAATCTGTGTTAGTTACCTATTACCACGTAACAAATGACCACAAACTCAGTGGCTTCAAACAACACACATTTCATACCTTCCAGCTTCTGTGAGTCCAGGGCTGCCAGTCCAGCATGACTTAGCTGGTCCTGTGCTCAGGGGCTCACCACGCTGCCGTCAAGCTGTTGGCCGTGATTGCGGTTCCCATCAAAAGCTCAGTGTGGAAGGATCTGCTTCTGATCTCCGCATGGTGTTGGCAGAAATAGTTTCCCCGTAGGCTACAGGGTTCCTGGTTCATGGCAGCTTGCTTTACCAGCCAGGATTGCAGAGAGGGAATTAGAGACTCTTCACAGTATTTTTTCAGGCTACTTTTTCTGACTTACTTTTCTCCACGGCTCCTCTAGATATACTTACAAAACAATTCGGGGATAACTGGACCTCAACCCATTGCCTGAACACTTCCTTTCATTCTCAGCCTCCTTATTGTTGCATAAACTGGTGCCTCTTCCTGAATTCCTTCTTGAAAACATTTAACTTTCTCTAAATCCTAACCAAGGTCCTTCTCAATTGTGTGCTGTGTTCCTTTCGGAAATGTAACATTTTGCCGATATTGCCCATGACCATCGTCAATCCTGACATCTATTGTTTTAAATATATTTTATTGATTATGCTATTACAGTTGTCCCATTTTTCCCCCTTCATTCCCCTCCACCCTGCACACCCCCTCCCACCCACATTCCCCCCTTTAGTTCATGTCCATGTGTCATAAATTCTTTAGCTTCTACATTTCCCACACTATTCTTGCCCCCCCCATCTATTTTCTACCCACCGTCTATGCTACTTATTCTCTGTACCTTCCCCCACCTCCTCCCACTCCCCTGTTGCTAACCCTCCGTGTGATCTCCATTTCTGTCTTTCTGTTCCTGTTCTAGAGCTTTGCTTAGTTTGCTTTTGTTTTAGGTGTTCTTGTTAATATCTGTGAGTTTGCTGTCTTTTTACTGTCCTATTTTTTATCTTCTTATTCTTAGATAAGTCGATTTAACATTTCATCTAATAAGGGCTTGGTGATGATGAACTCCTTGAACTTGACCTTATCTGAGAAGCGCTTTATCTTCCCTTCCATTCTAAATGAAAGCTTTGCTGGATAGAGCAATCTTGGATCTAGGTCCTTGACTTTCATGACTTGGAATACCTCTTTCCAGCCCCTTCTTGCCTGGAAGGTCTCTTTTGAGAAATCAGCTGACAGTCTGGTGGGAACTCCTTTGTAGGTGACTGTGCCCTTATCCCTTGCTGCTTCTATAATTCTCTCTTTCATTTTAATCTTGACTAATGTAATTATGATGTACCTTGGTGTGTTCCTCCTTGGGTCCACCTTCTTTGGGACTCTCTGAGCTTCCTGGACTTCCTGGAAGTCTATTTCCTTTGCCAGATTGGGGAAGGTCTCCTTTATTATTTGTTCAAATAAGTTTTCCACTTGTTGCTCTTCCTCTTCCCTTCTGGTACCCCTATAATTCAGATGTTTGGATGTTTAAAGATGTCCGGGAGGTTCCTAAGCCTCTCCCCATTTTTTTGAATCCTTGTTTCTTCCTTCTTTTCTGTTTGGTTGTTTCTTTCTTCCTTCTGGTCCACTCCATTGATTTGAGTCCCAGTTTTCCTCTCATCACTATTGGTTCCCTGTGCGTTTCCCTTCATTTCACCTAGTGTAGCCTTCATTTGTTTATCTAATTTGTGACCAAAATCAACCAATTCCATGAGCATCTTGATCACCCGTGCTCTGAACTGTGCATCTGATAGGTTGGCTATCTCTTGGTTGCTTAGATGAATTGGCTCTGGGGCTTTTATCTGTTCTCTGGTTTGAGCCTTTTTTTTTTTTTTTTGGTCTGGTTGTGCCTGTTACGTAGTGAGGGGTGGAGTCTTAGGTGTTCACTAGGGCAGGGCAGCCCAGTCACTGGGTTGTGATGCTCTCTGTGGGGGTGGGGTCTGAGAGGGAACAATGGCGCTTGCTCCTCTCTCTCTCTCATATTTCAGTCCCTTCTGCCACTTTCCCCAAGCAAACTGGGCCCTTTTGGTGCTGATTTCCGCATGGGTGGGCTTGTGCACATTCTAGGACCCTGTGGGTCTCTCCAACGAACTCTCCTGTGAGACTGGGAGTCTCTCCCGGCACCTCAACCCCCACGTGTTTTCAATCAGTGTTTTCAGGTTTTATTTCCAGATGCTGGGGCTCTGGGTTGTGAGGTCTGTCTTGCTCCCCGTTTTTGCCTGGACTATCTGTGCACGAATGTGGGACCACCTGGTCAGCCAGCTGCTTTGTGCGGCCTTGCTGGATCTGCCCGTTGCCACCCCACACCCAGGGTCCCCTAGCTGCCGCCTGTGCACCAGGGGCTCCTGCGCACCCAGGTCCGCCAACCTCCACTTTTTCCTGCTGCGACTCCGCCCCTCTTACCGGTCTGGATGAATAGTTGTCAGACTTCATACAGTTCAATTTTCTGTTAGTCCTGGTTGTTTTCTTGTTTCTAAATCTTTGTTGTCTTTAATTTTGGTTGTGGGAGGAGGCACAGTGTGTCCACCTATGCCTCCATCTTGGACGAAAGTCCTCCTGACATCTATTTTTGATTCACTTTAAGAGGCACAATGTGCTGCCCAGAAGGTACATCCCAAAAAAATCACACTGATCTGGGGACCAAGCCCAGACCCTAGAGCAGTTCCTCACTTCGTTACTCCTTCCCTTCCCCTTGATTTTCCATGCTTCCTTTTTGTTTCTACATTAGGCTCTGCATCACCTCCTCAACGTCACGTCCAGGTCGTCTGGTTTTTCCAAATGCTTCCTCTGCTCCCAGTCAGAGCTGCCCTCACCTGCTTTCAATCACCCTCCATTCAATCCTGCTCTCCACATTGAAGCACTTGCTCCTCATCATCCTCAGTTGGTCTCTTCATTTAGGGATTGTTTTGACTTCAGAGTGTGAGAACCACCAAGAAGGCTCATCACTTTGCAGATCCCCGGGCCTCATTCCCAAAGTGTGATTCAGCACATCTGGTGTGTGCCCCAGGCTTAACCATTTTTTTCTTCAGACACTGTAGGGGTCTCTCATGCAGCTAACCCAGGATCACACCTGAGAACCAAGGCTGTGCCAGTTCGACCTCACTTTCTAATCCCAAACCTTGCTGAGATTTCTCAAGGTGGCTTCTTCCCACGTGTCTCAGTCTCAGCAGATGATTTAGCCGAATGGTTCTCAAACTTTCCTTGATGAACCACCAGGGGAGCTTGTAAAAATTCCAATTCCTACCCCTACCCCATACCAATTAAATCAAATCTTCCTTTGGAGTTAATTATTTTTAATCAAAGTATAAATGCATACCGTAAAAGGCACAGCTTTTGAACATACTGTTCAATGTGTTTTGACAAAATACACATCTCAGTCACCAATGCCTTAATCAAGATGTAGGATGTTTGTATCAACCTGGAAAGTTTCCTCTTGCTCCTCTGGTCAACCCTTCCCCACTCCCAGAAGCAACCATTATTCTAATTTTTATCCTCATTGATTTTTTTTTTTTGGCCTGATCTTAATGCAATCAAGATGGAATCATACAAAGTGGATTTCTTTGTTTCTGACTTCTCTTGCGCAATATAATGGTTTTTTTTTTTTGAGATTTATCAATGGTTGGCATGATTAGTCTTTAAAATGTTTGAAGTATTTATAATATGTACTTAAGTTTGAGAATCAAATTTATCCTAATCATTTTCAACTTTGTATAGTGGATTGACCTGGGCAGCTATAATAAACACACACACACAAACAAACAAACAACATTTATGTCCACTGTCAGAGTTTTTAATTTAGTTGGTCTTTGGTGAGAGCTAAGTGCTGATATTTTTGAAAGCTCCCTAGTTGATTCTAATAACCCGCAAGCATCGAGAACGTCTGGACTAGCCTCAGAGATAATGGAATTCTGTCCCAAGTTCATGCAGATCTTCCCCCGTCCTTCTTTCCTCTCTCAGAGGAATTCGCAGCCTTTCTTCCTTTCATTTGTGCTCCTGACCTAATAATAGCTACTATTTTATGAACGTTTACTACACGTTAATAACTTTCTATATATTACCTCATTTGGTACGGCAGTTCTGTTATCCCAGTTTGACAAATGAACGAAATAATGTTTAAACAGAGAAGTGACAAAGCTCGTCAAGGTTGGAGCCAGGATTTGAACACCTGTTTACTATTTGCTAAGTCATGCCACCCAATTATTATGTTCCTTGTCCATTAATTATCCCTCAATTTGTCATTCTCCATTGACATTTTTAAAAATTTCCATTAGTTTCTAATGATGGTTAGGTTTTTCTCTACCTTAAAAAAAATAAAAACTTTTCTTTAAACATGTCAGCCTTGAAGCTACATTTCCATTACTCCCAACCCCTAGAACTTTCCATTTTACTTTTCCACCCATTGCACAAACTGGCCCCATTTGCTCTTCCAGCTTACTTTTCATTCTGTTAAATTCTTGACCACTCCGTCCCCACGGTTCTTTTCATAGCTCAAATGACTGGACAGAGGCCAGTGCAAGACAGTTTGGTCTCAACTAGTAACGAAATCCTCAAAGAACTTCATATTAAAGTCAAATGAACTAGTAATGACAATCTCAAAGAACGTCACATTAATTAAGGTAAAATGAGGAATTTGATTCATGATTACAGTAATAATTGCCTAACAACAATAGGCAATTGTTATTGCCTATTATGTACCCATATACAGGGCTGTGTAATATCCAAAGAGGACCTCTCCTGAGATGTAGGCAACCTTGTTGATTAGGCACGACTCAAGTTTATAAAACTGTTATGGTTTGTAAAACTAGTAAACAGTTTTAAAATGAGGAAACGCTGGGTCATGTGGTACAGAGTACAAGATAGCAAGTATTCAGAAGAGAAAGTAGTTTCTGGGCAAAGATATTCATAGAGTAGTTAGCATTTAATTAAGTCTTATAATATCTTCATGAGTACTCATGGAGTAGTTAGCACGGCCAGAAAGACGGGATAGGACGGATGATCCAAGCGGGGGATCCTGCACCAGCAGGGACCAAGAGCTTGATAACGGCTTTCTCTATCCTCTGGCATTTTATGCAAATTTCTTTACTACATTTTCATTAGTCTCCAATCTCCATCTCTCTCTGCTTCCATTGGTTACCAGACTTCTCATGAAAACTTTGAGCAGATGTAATCCCATTCTTAGCTGTGGTGTAGGTCTGACTCTACTCCCCCTCCCCTTTTTTTCTTTTTTAATTAAAAATATTTCAATAAACAAGTTATTGTATTTTTTCCATTGCCATCTTTCTGACTGCCAGCCACCACCCTCCCCTCTCCAGTCACCACACTCTGTCCGTGTCCATGAGCCCTTCTTCTTGTTTGCTCCATCCTGCCTCCCCCTAACCTCCAGAGCTGTCAGCCTGCTCTCTCTCTGGGAGACTGTCTCTATTTTGCATGTTAATTCAGGACATTCATTAGATTCCACATATGAGTGAAATCACACGGTACTTGTCTTTTTCTGACTGGCTTATTTCACGTAGCATATAATGTTCTCCAGGGCCTTCCATACTGTTGCAAAGGGTAAAATTTTCTACTTTTTTACAGCTGAGCAGTATTCCATTGTGTAAATGCCCCATAGTTGTTTATTCACTCAAGTGATGGATACTATAAAAATCCCTGAAGAAAATATAGGCAGTAAAATCTCAGACATTGCTCATAGCAATACTTTTTCTGATATATCTCCTCAGACAAGGGAAACAAAAGAAAAAAAATAAAACAAATGGAACAATGTTAAACAAAAAAGTTTTTGCGCAGCAAAGGAAAGCATCAACAAAATAAAAACAAACAAACAAACCACTAAACAGAGGAACATATTTGCCAATATATCTGATAAGGTGTTAATAGCCAAAATGTATTAAGATTGTATAAAACTCAACACCAAAAAAACAAACAAGCCAATTTAAAAATGGGCAAAGGACCTAAACAGACACCTCTCCAAAGAGGATAGACAGAGGGCCGATAGGCATGAAAAGATGCTCAGTGTCACTAATCAGCAGAGCAACGCAAATTAAAACCACAATGAGATGTTGCCTCACATCTGTCAGGATGGCTGTCATCAATAAATCAGCAAACAACAAGTGCTGGCGAGGATGTGGAGAAAGGGGACGACTTTTGCACTGTTGGTGGGAAAGCAGCCAGGTGCAGCCGCAGAGGAGAGCAGTATAGAGTTATCTGAGAAAATTAAAAGTGGAACTGCCTTATGACCCAGTAATTTCACTTCTTGGAATTTACCCAAAAAACCCTAAAGAACTAATTCAAAAGAATAGAAACACCTTTATGTTCCTGGCAGCATTGTTTACAATAGGTCTGGCTCTATTCACTTCCTGGGTCCTTATCCACTCCTGAAAGACCCTAACCATCCCCCAAAGGATGCCTGGACCAAAGGATGGAGCACCTAACTGATCTCTTCCCAGTAGCTGCCTAACTTCCCCCAGAAAAGCCCCCTTTCCAAGAAGTATCCACAACACCACATCGTTTTGATAACATTTAAAGGTCATCAAATGATGTTTACACAGAAGCTCAGCAGGGGACTCACGTGGGCTCAGCAGCATCATACAACACATAGTTTTCTAAGAAACTAAACTTTGATTTTCTCTTAAGTTTTCACAACTAAGATCCCTTTAATCTGGAATGGACTTCGGAGGCCTGGAAAGGGAATTTCCTTTCCGAGCCAATTGACTTGCTTTGCAAACACTAAAATTCAGGCCTCAAACCTCCAGGACTCTCTCCACTGTGTCCGAATGCCTTCCTCCTGCCTGGAGAAATGTTATAGGAGTCTGGAAGGTGTAGCAATAGTTGAATTGGTTGCCTAGTAAAGGATAGATTTTAAAATTTTGCTTTATTTAAACAGTGCATCTTCACTGAGCAACCAATTTTAGAAAACAAGTGAACCATTCAAAAAAAAAATCAAGAGAATTCATCTCAGGAGAATACTAAGACGTATCATATTGTGGTCCAAGTTACAACAAGTCTGACAAAGTCATATATGGTATTTCAAAATATAGATTTTGTTATTATTGAGGTATGGTAAGGCTCACATAACAGGAGATGATTAGCATTGGAAAGATAGTTTGAAAGGGAAGGGTCATCAAGGAACATGTATGAAGGACCCATGGACAAAGCCAAAAGGGGGAAGGATTGAGGGTGGGAGGTGGGGGTGGGTGGAGTGGGGGAAAGTGGTGGTGGGAAGATGGAGACAACTGTACTTGAACAACAATGAAAAAAAGATTAAAAAAAGAAAAGGTAGTTCGTCATACCCAGAGATCCCACAGAGGGGGATACCCACAGAGGAGGGGCATGCCACGCCACAGAGGGGTCGTACATGGGGAGGCACTAGGGTGGGTCAACAGGTATCGATACTATAAATGGCCGAGAATGATGAGAAATGACATCCAGGGGAGAGAGAAACAGAATGGTCCATGCTGGCACCCATGATTTGTTCCTCTGTTACTCAACTCTGAAGAAGAACTAAGACTATTTTGCTTCTTGGCTCCGCCAACCCCAATTGAATCGTGAATAGTGGTTTGGAGAATGCTACTTGGATGGGCCTCCTCTGCGGAATGGCACAGGGCTTTCCAACAGAGGAGGCCTTAAGACGTCAGCGCTCCTGAACTAGAGAAATTCTGAGTGTCCAGATTATCCTGGAAATAAGCCCCATCGCCTGCATCCAAGGAGCAACTGCCGCCCGTTGCAGGTGGGGTCCGCGCTGCTGGGATGGTGCTGAGGGTCAGCGCCAGAATTCCGCTCATTGGGTGCAGGTTTTAAAGAAGACAGCGCCTTTCTGAGTCTGGGCCAGAGACCAGTTTTAAAGAGAAGTTAGATTTTATCTTTATATACACCCGACTTAGCATTACTAAAAGAGGACTTCAAGGTCCTAAATGCAAAGCATAAAACATAGTCTAAATTAGTGACATCATTTTCCGACACAAGTTGTTTTAAAGATACATACCCTTCTTTTGCTGTGTATAATGTGCACCCATGTTTTTGGCACAGACTTTTGGGAAAAAAATCTTTAATTTTAATTTAATTTCTTATTTATTTATATTTAGATGCTGGGTTTTGTATCATAAAGGAATATTAGCATTTATTTCTGAATCTATTATGATACAAGAAATTTTATGTAACAAATAATTATAAAACACAAGAATAGATACACAGTATTTCAGGTACTACCCATATATAATGTACATCCTTATTTTCCCTCAAAAAATTTGGCAAAAAGAGTGCATTAAACACAGTACAACTCAGTAAGTTATGTTATTCTCTTTATTCAGAGATGTTTAACATCTATATTAGCTATATTTGAGATTTATATTTTATTTTTATGAGTAGATGACTACTTTATAGGTGAGGATTTTGAGTTGTAGTAAGAAGTAATATTTACAGATAAACAATAAAACAGTATAATAAAGACAACTAGCTCATAAAAATCACAGTGCTGATGGAGCCAACTTAGAGTGTTGGATTGTAGCACAGTGTTTCTGATAAGGCAATGGCCTCCATGCAGGGGCCCTGTCACCCCCTCCAGCTCAGAGCAGTAGGCAAAGAGGCTGGTGCATTTTAGTCTTACACAGCCCCCGCCCCCCAGGGCCCGGTCCTCAGGCTTCCCACTTTGGACCCCTCCAATTCTCAGTGTCCTCCTTTGTGAAGTGAGACTGTAAGACTGGATTTTTAAATAAAATTTTAAAAATTGTGGTAAAATACACATCTCATAAAATTTACCATCTTAACCCTTTTTAGGGGTGCTCTTGAGAGGCACTAAATCCATTCCTGCGGTTGTGCTGCCGTCACCGCTGCCCAGCCGCAGAGCTCCTTCATCTTGACCAACTGCAGCTCTGCACCCAGTAAATGGACGCGTCCCATTCCCTCCGCTCCTGGCCGCTGGCCACCGCCACGCTACTTCCTGTCTCTTAACCCAACGGCTCTGCGTGTTGCGTGTAGGTAGGATTCACACAGCGCGTGTCCTTCCGTGACTAGCTCATTGCACGCAGCTAGCGCTCATCCTTGCTGTAGCACGTGTCAGAATTGCCTTCCTGAGGTTGGGGACAGTCCCTTGTGTGACCGCATCACACGTGGTTTATCTGTTCACCACCGGTGGACACTCGGGCTGCTTCCAGGTTTTGCCTGTGGTGAACGATGCTGCTACGAGCGTGGATACACAGACACCTCTTTGAACTCCTGTTTTCAATTTTTGAGGGTTATACACCCAAAAGTGGAATTGTTGGGTTATATGAAATTCTATTTTTAACTTTTTCAGGGATCATCATGCCATGTTACTTTCCCAGGACTAGATATTTTAAATGTCCCTTCCACACCTAAAACTCTAGGAAGCAATACTTGTTTTAAAGGAATTTCCTGAAGTATTTCCTCTTCACCTGGAAAGCCTGATTACCAAGGGCAATGTCCAAATGTCTTTCTCTCAGGAGGCCTTGTTTGGCCTCTCTTTCTCTTATACTTGGGTTACACAGCACCCTTATTTATCGGAGTCAAATCCTAATCTCTTTTTAAATTAAGTTTTTTATTTTTTTTTCTCAAGGACAACCAGCTTTGCAAAGGCAGAGCTCATTTCTCCCTCTTCTTTATCTCCTCAATGCCTGACACAGAGTAATGAAGCAGTGATGGTCTGCTGAGTGAATGTGTGGATGGATTGAAACAAAAATAGGGTCAAATAATTCCAAATGACAAATTGAGGAAGTAATTAAAAGACGTAAAATTGGAGAATAATTTTTCTCTAAATGCAAAGTATTTCCCAGGAGAGGCTGGGACTCAAATAGTAGGAAGGGTACGCATGGTGATTAAAATACCTAATACGGCACTGTCCCAAGCATCAGTTCGAGAGGATCTTTCTCACTTGGGCCCTGGGGTCCCTGGCTTAACATTCTTGCTCCTGCTCGCTGGCATGCTCCAAGGGCACGCTGTTTGGGTCAATGCCCATCAACATGGCAGAGCCTAGAAGGGGCCCTCCCCATTATGCAATACAGAAATCTCATGTTTGAGGCCGGAAAGCACCTTAGCGTCCAACTCCCCTGGATGATGCAGCAGAGGCGGGAAGAGGCTGTTCCCAAGTCCTATGGCAGGAGGGCTGCATCCTACATTGGAGAGGCAGACACATGCTCTTCTCTCACAGTTGTGAGCTATTTTTAAAACTCCTTGCTGAATGAGTGGCGGAGGGCAGACCTGTCCCTAGGTACGGTGGGAAGACCCCGGAGGGGACGTCTCTCATATAGGGGGCCAGAATTTCAGTTGCTTCCACCCCATGCTAAATAAAAGGCCCTGGACTGTGGGCGGGCAGGTGATATTTTTGGACCTGGAAAACAGCATTGCAGTCCTCCCGGACGAGAAGCCCTCTTGCCCGTCTGACTTTGCACCTCTGCAAATGCTCCCTTTGGGCAATTTTGCGCCAAAGCGGTAGGAAGTGTGTCCAGAGATCACCGGGAAAGGGGGTGGAAGCTGTGGTCCCCGTGTCGGCTGGGAAAGTGAGAAAGGGAGGACAGGAGCAGCGCTGGGATTGCCGGGGCGGGGCCAGAAGTCCTACCTGCTGCCTGGGTTGGGAGGGGCAGGGTCGGAGCCGGGGTCCCTGCTGGGACGTCCCGCCGCCAGGGAGCAGTCGCGCTCCGACGGCCCCTCGGGGTGCATGGCGGCAGTGCCCTGGGTGTCAGGTGAGCCGGGAGGGATCGGGGAGCGGGACCCCGCGGGCCGGAGGGAGCGGAGTGCGGGGGACCTGCCCTGATGTGAGTGTGAGGAGGACGTGGGGGCTGCGGAGAGCAGAGCCTCCAGCACGTCCCGACTCTGGGGGCCTGAACAGGGGTCCGCAACTTCTCTTGGAGGCAGCAGGAGCACTGCACATCCTGGCAGGGGGCGGGGGGCATGTGGGGAAAAGAAAGGCCTTGGGTGGCGAGAGATTTGTCTCACCGGGACCTGGAGAAGTTCCAGGCTGTCATCTCATCCCGTGCCATTTTCCACGACAGAGTGTGAGGTCTTTGGGGGGACGCTGGGGACAAACAGAGTTCATCTGTCATCCCGATGGATTCTGCCCTGCGGATGTATTCTGAGCTCACTCTGCATGGTCCTGGGTTTTGTGGCGAGCAAAGCGCAGAGACGCTGGCCCACAACACCCCACCCCCACCCCCACCCCGCAACAAGCAAGCAGAGAAAACCTTTCTTGGGTCTTGTCTTGTTTCATTTCTACAGATTAAGCAAACTAGGTTAGGATTGTCTCTAAAGCTCCAAAGTGCATGCAACATTTTTGTGTCTATGCATGCATTTTTTAAGAGAGCTTCCATAGATTTTAGTTGAATCTCCCGAAGATCAAATAGCTACAATAGCTTTGAGCTCCATCAACCTGGCAAGTTTTAGTGGGATCTTCAGGCTTGGGGTGCCTGGGTTGCAGATCCCTATTTGAAAGCTGGGATTCGGGGAGGACTAGAGGGGAGGGGGTTCTGTCAGGGTTCAGGCGGGACAACATTCACGCCCTCTCACAGGTTCGTCTGGCGTAAGAACTGGTCTGTTTTCCACTAGTAGGAAATCCAGTTAGCATACAGACATGCAGATGAGGAAACTAAGATGTATCTTTGTGAACGAAAGGCCTATCCATGTTTCTTCTTGGTACCCAAATGGGACCCAGCAGCGGGGTTCCCAAGAGCTCTGAGGGAAGGTCTGAGAGGTGCAATGTTCCAAGTTTATAGGTCCCTGGCCCACTGGTGGCTTGGGAGAAGGAGAATGGATGTGCTTAGCCTTGACCCGGGGTGTGTACTGGGGGTAGGGGCAGGTGAAGAAGCTTCAGGGGGTGTGCATTGCTAGTTAAGGAGTTCACTATGAAGTTAACAGAGATACCCTTGAAAAATCACAGTTCATCATTAATCCCATTTTACTGGTTCCCACCGAATGGGCAGTGAATGCTGCTACCACTTGAACAGTTGGCAGCTTTTCTGGTCCTGCCTTCTGCATGCACATTAGTCCGGAATCCCAGGGTGAGGCTCACAGGCAAGCTGGCATTAGGATGAGGATCCTCAGGCTGTGTGTCCCCGAACCCTGGACATCCCGTAGGGAGCCTCCAACGATCACAATCTCTTCCCAACCTCAGGGTAAAAAATACAGGGCAAAATAACACCATTTTTTCCCTCTCTGTAAAATTTCCCCAAATCTTTGGTGCTTGCTTTTGTGTGGCATCTTGTGCAGCTCGGAATGGCGTGCCTGGTTATGGCGATGCATGAGAGATCATTATTTGTAGTCTGTAAAGTGTCCCTCAGTTCAGGTGGTCCAAGAGCTGCGGTTAACGGAACCGGGATTACACCGCATTCCTCTTTAATGTCCTGTGAATGTAAATGAGTCCTTTGCGGGCGTCTGCTCTCTGGGTGGTAGCAGTGACTCTCCACGGGCCTGGGGCTGTGGAGGAAAGGAACGGCCTCATTGTACTTGGCTCGCAGCCCAGAACACTTTCTGTCTGTTCTTCTTAACCTCGCACGTATTTTGTAAACTCAGACCTTTCCTTCAGTGCGATTTATGGGACCTGGGTTAAATTTCTTAGCCACTTCTCCCTGACAATTGGTCAGTTGGTTTTATGAAATCCCAAACTGAACTGTTGTTTTTTGAATAACAAAGCGGCTGTTTCTACCTACAACCTGTCTTTTCCTGATAGGATCACTGTTTAAAATGGCCCCATAACATGGCAGGGTTTATTCGGCAATGGCAGAAATTAATTTGGCTCTTTACTTTAAAGGTCATTAAAGAACCAGACTTTCTTTTTTTTGAATAATAGTTGCTGCTTCTCTAGCCCTTCAGCACAAGATACGTTTGGCTGAGGTTACTCATTGTTCTTTTAGGTATTCAGCACCTAGTATTTACTGTGATGCGCCCCTGGGTACAAGGTGACTCCGTGTTTCTGCTTTCAAGGAGTTGTCAGATAAGTACCAAGCACCCGAGAGCCCATTTTCCTTGGCCTTGGCCCAGGGGAAAGCTATTCACTGTGGTTTCCTGGCCTTGCAGCACCCTGCAGCTCAGCAGTGTCCGACTCCTACCATCTCTTGGCTGTGTAGGTGCTAGGTCCCTGGGTAGCATCGCAGCTCCACGCCAGTGAACTTGACGAGGAGAGAAACATTCACTTTTGGTGGGTAACCCCTGCCCCCAGGGAGCACTGGCCTCTCCTGTGAGGACCCTCACTGCTGCCCGGTGGCAAGTCACACATCCTGGGCTATATTGGTTTTCCCAATTCATTCAGAAAAAAAGTAATAAATGTTTGAATGCTTTCTGAGCTGCACCCTAAGCGAGAGCTGGAAGAGTATCTTCAACACCGCACAGCAGTGAAGGAATCTATTAATTTGAGATTTGTTAGGTTGGGCCAGTCTGAAATACACTTCTGCGCAGTGCCAAGGAAAAGCTTGAGGATGTAGACGTTAGTACCCGGTAATAGTGGCAACGATGGCAGACACTCATACAGCCCTGGCTGTGTGCCGGGCGCCCTTCGAAACACTACATCAACTCATCTCAGTCTTCTCTTTACCTCTTTAACCAAGGAGGTAGGTACCACTATTCGTGACATGGTAGCCCCAGATCACACAGTTGAAAGGTTTGATGCTCTGAGCTCTTCTGGGAGAAGGTCTACCTCATCTTTGCGACTGTAGAGCACTTCTCTCCCTCGTGCCTTCCCTCTGTGAGAGGCTGCCCAGCGCTGCAGGCACACTGCCCGGTTCTCTCCTGGTTCACTGCTAACTAGCCATGCGACCTTGAGCAAGTCATTGCCTTCTCTGTGCCGAAGTTTCCTTGCCCGTAAAATGGGGATGATCAGGGTATTCCCTCACCAGATGGCTGTGAGCATGCAATGAATTTACATATTAAGACACTTAACGAGTGCTTTGTACACGGGACACACTGTTGTTTTTATTATTAGCTATTTCTTTCCAGCCTCATCGGCCAATGCCCCCTACTAGAGCAGCTGGGCGGAGCGGCTAGAACGCCCCTGGACCTCCTCAAATCTCGTATTTCAGTGATTTTGCACATGCAATTTCCTTCACTAGAATGACTTTTCCATCCCGTTGCTCACATCAGCTTACATGTCCCCTCCTAGGGGACCTTCCTTCAGTGCCCTCTGTTATTCTCCAGGTAGCTTGTTCCCTCCCTTCTTTGCAATCTCAGTAGCCTTGTACCATTCATCTATCGAAGGACTTAGTGAATAAGGACTATGCAACATTTGTTGAGCACTTACTATGTGCCCAGTAGTGTCCAAGTATTTTTCTTTATATATATATATATGTATGTATATGTATATATGCATATACATATACATACATGTGTGTGTATAATATACACAGTTCCATGGGGTAGGGTTTCATTGTGTTACAATCATTTCCACATCCATCCCCCCGCCCCAGGAGACCGTGATAGTGGCTTGTCCATCTGTGCATACTGTTCACTTTGTACCTCTAGGACCTGGCACAGTGCCCAGTTAATGCACAGTGGGTACTCCATAAATGTGTCAGTGGATGCATTTACCAACAGCTATTTACATCCAAATAATAAGCTAATTGCAAGTAATTCTTCTTTTGTATATTCTTCATGCTTTCCTCGTTGCAGAAATTCACTCTCAATATTTTAGGAAGACGTGATAAGCAAGAAGAAAGAAATACAAATCCCACTCTTCCCAGCCCTGGAGAGTCCAAACAACTCGCTCAGGGATACACAACCGCTCAGCAGCCACTCTGAGAATCAAGGTCAGGCCAGCTGGGGACAGAGCCCAAGCTCTTAGGGCTGCGTGATGGTGCTGAGCCTCCTCCCTCTCCCTTCCCACTCCCTGACACACACACGAACAAATTGGAATAGCTGAAACTTGAAATGAAATCCACCATACATATAATGGTGCAATGCATGAAATCTACATTTAAAAAAATTCCCGCTATTCAGTCCTTTCGTGCCTTTGCTCTTCCTGTTCAGTCAGTTTTTGTTTTAGGATAATCCAGACTGAAGAGGCAGCACAGCGAGGTAAACTGGAAGGAGCGTAGCTTCTAACTCAGACAAGCGTGGGTTGGGGTCCCTGCCATGCCACTGGAGGTGTTACCAGGGACAGGTTGCACAACCTCCCTCCGTCTCTTAGTCTTCAGTGAAAGGGGGGCAATAAGAAATACTTCTCAGTGTTTTCTCAAGTGGAGGGCATGGTGGGTGTTGTTGTTAAATATCTCCTGGTGATACCCTAGGACTTGCCCAAAGAGCCACCTTGTCAAATTGCTTTCCACAGCTCCACGTGGGATCGTTTCTCCTACTCCCTCATTTTTATCTCTCACGGTAACTTAACTTTTGTACTGTTATCATTCGCTGTCGTTAATAACTTGCCCCAGAGCCATTCTCTTAGAAATTCAATCTCTTCTCTGTAGGACCTGTTTGGAAATGAAAGAGGAAAAAAAAATAGCAATTTTCCTTTAAGAGTGGATCATTGTTTTCCTCACTCTATCGTTAATGTTTTCTATTTTCTTTCATCAGCGAGTTACTTCTCAGTCAATTCACACTGCCAAACCGAACTCTCTGGATTTCTTGCAAGATGAAAGGAGACAGCCATGAATGAGCCATTAGACAATTTTGCAAATGTGTCTGATTTCCCCAATCATGGCGCTACTTTTGGAAATTGCACTGACGAGAAAATCCCCCTCAAGAGGCACTACCTCCCTGCTATTTACAGCATCATCTTCCTGGTGGGCTTCCCGGGGAACGCGGTGGCAATTTCCACGTACATTTTCAAAATGCGGCCCTGGAAGAGCAGCACCGTCATCATGCTGAACCTCGCCTGCACGGACCTGCTCTATCTCACCAGCCTCCCTTTCCTCATTCACTACTACGCCAGTGGTGAAAACTGGGTCTTTGGCAAGTTCATGTGCAAGTTCATCCGCTTCAGCTTCCACTTCCACCTGTACAGCAGCATCCTCTTCCTGACCTGCTTCAGTGTCTTCCGTTACTTTGTGGTCAGTCACCCAATGAGCTGTTTTTGCGTGCACAAACCGCGATGGGCCGTGGCGGCCTGTGCTGCGGTGTGGGTCATTTCCCTGGTGGCGGTCGATCCCATGACCTTCCTGATCACATCAACCACCAGTACCAACAGCTCTGCCTGCCTTGACCTCAGCAGTTCGGATGACCTCACTACTATCAAATGGTACAACCTCATTTTGACCGCAACTACTTTCTGCCTTCCCCTGGTGATCGTGACACTTTGCTATACGATGATTATCTACACCCTGACTCGAGGGCCTCACACTCACAGCGGCCTTAAGCAGAAAGCTCGGAGGTTGACTATTCTGCTGCTTGTTGTGTTTTATGTATGTTTTATACCCTTCCACATCTTGAGGGTCATTCGGATCGAATCTCGTCTGCTTTCTATCAGCTGCTCCGTTGAGAATCAGATCCATGAAGCTTACATCTTTTCGAGACCTCTGGCCGCCCTGAACACCTGTGGCAACCTGTTCCTGTACGTGGTGGTCAGCGACAACTTTCAGCAGGCCATCTGCTCCATGGTGAGATGCAAAGCAAGTAGGGACCAGGAGCAGGCCAAGAAAATCAATTCCTCAAACAACCCTTGACCAAAGAGAAAGGCCCACCGACACTTTCCCCGTAAATTCTAAGAAGTCCAGACTATCTCTCTCAATGGAACTCTCAGGAAGTAGTCTGTTTTCAGGTAGCTACGTGTCAAAGCCAGGGCAGAACTGCCAAGAGTCCTTTGCACCCCATTTATCGAGAGCCTCCCTTGGGTAGACATATGAATGGGGTACATACATATCAGCCGAGGATTAAAACGTAAGGTGGGAACTGTTGGAACTGCGGGCCACGTCGGAGAACGCATGCCCGAGGTATCTCAGTGGGCGAGCCCCCAGACAGGAGAAAGCCAATTTTTCACTCCTGGTTTCGTACTCCTTCCTGCTAAGGCCTATTTGCATTGAACTCCCTGACTAGTCGAGGCATTATTTGTATCTTTTTCAATATTCTGTTTTATTTTTACATTTTATATTTTTAAACCTTTTTTTTCAGACTTCACTTTGAGGTTATTAAACTATATTTTTCACTAGGCTTTAGCTAGTTTGGTAGATTAAAGCAAGTCAGTACCATACACTTGGGATAATTCAAAGATATCAATGCAAACAACTAAAATGAATACCTGGAAGACATTTGGGGTATTGTATCTTTATTGTTGTAGACCACTCTCCAAGTTGTAATTGAAGTTATAAAAATTATCAAGTTGTATTTGTTATTATCAACATGTCCTGGGTAAGGAGAGGGCACTTTGGGGGAATAGAGGTACTTTTAAATATGTGTATGTTGGGTATTCAATAAAATCTAACATATATTTGATTTCTCTCTGTGGGAAAATATTCCAGGAAACACTACTTCTCTTTACATACCTTTCTCTTGTGTGACTATCATGAAAATATGACTTCTGTCACAATAGCAAAAGCTATTTTTGAACTGTGCGTGCTTAATTATCGCTAAGTGTAAATATTTGAGAAAATGCCTAGTCTGAACATTTAAAACCCTAGCAAATGTGTTGATACAATTAATAAACTAATTTTAAAATCATTGAATAGGCTGGTAATATTTTTCTGAGAAAATGCAGCTTTGCCATAATTATATTTACATGAAGCTTACGTTCTCCATGCTTAGAGAACAAAAGAAATTCTAAGAATCGCTTGCAGACAGAGCCAGAGTAGATGATTGGGGAAGACAGATTATCATGGGAACTCCGGGATTTTCAGGTTCTTCCCAGGCAGTTACATCTGACTTCGATCTAATGAAGGATGTTCTTCAGGACCCTCAGCCAGGGGTGCTGGGGAAGAAAGAAGACATCCAATGGTTCCATGTCTGAACTCTTCTGGGCGACGATGTTCTCTCCAGCCATCACCTTCTGAGCCATCTTCTCTTCTGGGTCTTTCCATAGCACACAGAGGGAACTACTTCACCAGACAGCCAGACGTGCCCGTCCGGGGGCTGCACTGCATGGAGTAGCCTTCAAGGGTCCACTGGGACCTCAAAGCTGGGTGGCTTCCTACTCCCCTCTCCCCAACAGCCAGCCCAGCTCCTGGGCCGTCACCAAAGTGCTGTTACGTGAGCCGTCATACCGCTGCTGTCCTGGTTCTAGCCCAGGGCGTGACCCCTTCCTCTCTCTCTCTTCTTGTTCCAAATATCTTACCCACCCAAGAAAAATCACTTCAGTCTCTTTCACGTCTATCTCAGCTTGTCTCTGCAGCTTCTTTTATCCGTTTTCTTCTTTCCACCAATTTGCTAAAATATTAAATCATCTCTCTTTCTGATACTAACTCTTCCGCTTGGTCCCTGGTCCTTGTTCTGCATGCTTAGGGACCTCCCAGACACTCATTCCCACTTTCTTGACATTTTTAACATTTCCGTTACCCTGGATAACTGACCTTAGCTTGGGAACGTGTACAATTTTCCCTTATCCTCAAAATACCTTCCCTCCAGTCAGCTGTCCTGTCATGTATTCTTATCTGGCTTGTTCCCTGCAGTTATGGGTCAAGTTCAGATGGCGGTGTGCCTTTCAGGGTTCTGCTGATAGACTATAATCACACGCATACAAGCTAAATTGGATTCAAAGGGTAAGCTTTATTTTTCAAAGTAAAGAGTTCAGGCCTAATTGTGCTGGAGGGTGCAGTTCGGAACTGAGGCCAAAAAAGAGATTGATGATACTTCCAAGGCTAGAATGGGGCCCACATGACCTTGCCTCATATACGCAGTCGTAGGCAGACCAAGTGTAAGAACAAAAGGCAGAGCTCTGACTGTCTGCCAGAGAGGAAGCGGCCTGTGTCATCTGCTCTACACATAAGGACTGAAGCTCAAGTTCAAGCTCACTGCATCTGAGTGCAGGGAATCCAGAAAAGCACGTTCTGAACTTTGGAGACACAGTAGCCCCTTTGCTTTGTTTTTAACTTAGTATCATGGAAATTTTCAGAGTCACAAAACTAGAGAGAGCAGCAAAATGACCTCACATACCCGTGCTGAGTTCACCAGTAATCAACACTGCAGCTCTGTGCTTTCATCTGTCCCTTCCCATCTTTTCCCCTTTAAAATATTTAAAACCAGACCTTAGAAAACATAGTGATTTCACCTATAAATGCTTCAGCATTGATCTCTTTCAAAGCACACAAAACCAAAACAAAATAAATTCTTAATATTATTTAATATTTAATCTATATTTCCATTCCCCTGGTCACCTCAAAAAGTTACCTCTTTTTACAGTTGGTTTTTTCAAATCAAGATCCAAATAAAGCCTATACATTCCATGTCTGTTAAGTTGCTTGTAATCTGTTAGAGTTCTGTCTCCCTGTACTCACCGCCATTTTTTTAGTGGAGGAATCAAGTTGCATGTCTTGTGGAATTTTCCACATTGTGGGCTCGGCTGTTTGAATTCCATTTTGTTGTTTTTCATGATCCTCTGTGCCTTTATTTGCTGTAAATTGGAAAGTAGAGCTGGAAGTTAGATTAGACGCAGATTCCTCCCTTTTCCCCTTCCTTCCTTCCTTCCTTCCTTCCTTCCTTCCTTCCTTCCTTCCTTCCTCCCTCCCTCCCTCCCTCCCTCCCTCCCTCCCTCCCTCTTCTTCACTTTTACTGTTCAGGAGCTCCAAACCACCGAGGAGGTGTGTAGTGCCTGACTACCCTCCATTTAGTGGTTGAGCAGGGGCTTCGGGATGCATCAGACCGCTCCTTCTATCCGAGCGTTCTCCAACCTCCTTTGCCTTCCTAGTTCATCAGTCAGGTTTACTGTTGTCTCAGTCTGCTAGGGCTCTCACCATGGTGGCTTGGACATTCTAACACTCTTCTGCTTTTGTTAGCTATGGCTTCTCTGTACAGATCGCTGACCCATCGGCTACTATTCCCCCTTTCACTCTGAAGATGGCTCCCACTGATCCGATGGTGTTCCTCCTCCTCCCAGGAGGCGTAGGGGAAGGATGGGTAAAACCTGGGAGCTGCCTCTCCACTGCTTCCTCCTGGGGGCTGTGAGTGTTGACAGAACTGCCTTTCCACATGGGCCAAATTTTTGTTCTTGAACTCTTCAGGATTAGCAGCCAAGCCTGTGTATGATCCATGGGATTGGACCCACGCCCCTGGGAAAGGGGCCACCAGCAGAGCTTGCCTGATGGCTGCCATTTGCCTCCGCCAAGCCCACCTCAGGGCCTGGGTGTGTCCTCCTGGACCAGTGTGGGCTTCTTGGTTTTGCCCCCAGAGCCTCTGAGAAAGGGTAATGCAAGATGTGAATAACTACACGGCCATGGAGCACTTGCAGCTAAACATCACTTCCTGTTCTAATTTTGCTCTTCAATTCTAGCCAGCAACACCATTCAGTATCATCTACCAGCCATGGTACGAGGAACCCAAGTGTTAACAAATGATGCAAGGCCAACCTCAGAAAAGGGCCTGAAGGCTGAGGGTCCTTTCCGCTACTGAGCTCCAGGAAGAAACTAACTTGTAATATGCAGTGGTCTGGGTTTTTTTTTTTAAATTTTTTCCCCTTCAGTCCTCAATATTTTCTGTCGAGCTGGTTTTCATTAATCCTACCAAATATGTATATGCAATTCACTATTAAACCCACCCATTGTATTCCTAATGTCAGACGTATTTTTATTGTTTATAGAATGGACATTGGGTTCTCTTCATCAGTTCTGCCATTTCAGTGAATTTCTTTGCCTTTTCATCTATTTTTGTCTTTCTTTCTTCACATTTTTTGAGTAATCACAGTTATTTTACAGTCCTTATCTTTCCACTTCAATATCTGGGTTATATTTGGGTCTGCTTCTGTTGCCTGTGATTTTCTTCATGTTTGCTGGTCATGTGATCCTGTCTCCTTGCATGTCTACTAATTTTTTAAAACATTTTATTTACTTTTAGAGAGAGGGGAAGGAAGGAAAAGAGAGAAACATCAAGATGTGAGAGACTGCCTCTCACAGGCCCCCACGGGGGGCCTGGCCTGCAACCCAGGCATGTGCCTTGACTAGGACTCGAACCAGTAACCTTTCAGTTCATAGGTCGGCACTCAATCCAGTGAACCACCCCAGCCAGGGTGCATGTCTACTGATTTTTGATTAAAAGACAGAAATTGTGTATGAAAGAATCAATAAGGCTTCCCTGAGAAGTTCTCATTTTAGTTATTTTTTTCTATGTAATTTCACTTCTCTACTAAAATTCTCTCATTCACTCTATTAACCATATTTTTCTTTAACTCTTTAGAAGTGCTCACATTGCTGTTCTAACATCTTCATCTATTAACTCTAGCATCTTGCTTGTATTACTTTTCTCTAGATGTTATCGCAGATGACCACAAATTTAACGGCTTAAGGTGCCACAGACTGATTTGCTCCCGGAGGCCAGAAGTCTGAGAGCAGCCCCCTGCACTAACACCCAGGAGCGGGCAGCCTCCCTTACTTCTGGAGGCTGAGGGAAGTAACTTCCTTGTATTTTCCAGCTCCCACAAGTCACCTTCCATCTTCAAGGCCGGCGGCGCAGCATCTTCAAATCTCTGACCCGAGCTTCTGACTGAAGACCTCTTTCTGCCTGATTCTCCTGTCTGCCTTTTATCGAAGCTCTTGCACTTACTTCAGGCCTACCCCGATAATCCAGGGTAATCCCCTCATCTCAAAATTCGTAATTTAATCACATCTGCAAAGTCCCTTTTACTCCGTGATGTAACCTGTTCACAGGTTCCGAGGGTTGGGAAGAAGACATTTTTGGGAGGCTAGTAGGAGGCTTCCAACAGCTGTTTCTCAAAGAACACTGGCTAAAGTAGCAATAATAATGTAAAGTGACCCTGAGGTGATTTTTTAATTGCTTTGCTTTTCTTGGCAAGGGGACACATTTTTCTGTTTTGTGTGCCTAATGATTTATTTTATTTTATTCTTTACTGAATAATGGATATTGTAAATAAAGCATTGTGGTGACTCTAGAGATTCTATTATTGTTCTTGAGGATTGTCGACTTTTTCTCGTAGAAACGTCAATTTCTTGCTTGCTGTGAAATTGTGTTGATGTGGTTTTACTATTTACTATTTCGTAAGAACAGATTGGTGAAAAGCTCAGGGTGTTTTCTGAGCTCTTCTCAGGTAAGGGGACTCAATCACCAAATTCTGTTTCTCCTGTGGTCTTGTCCAGACTCGGTTTTGGGTTTGGCTTGGTTTGGTTTTTTTCAAAGCATGTCTAGCGGAGACTTTACTCTAGGGCATGCTCTTTACTCCTCAGGCAGTTTTCCGCTGTATCAACAAGAAGGGTCAGGGGATGTTAATGGGGTTTTCCCTCTGGATGCCCTGGAACCCCAAGTCCCCTAGCACTGCTTGCCCACTGGTATCTCTGATGCTATAACAGCCTCTTCTGCATTAACCTGCAAACCCAGGAGTCACAGGGAATCTCCATGTGTTTCTGCCCCTCCCGTCCCCACGATTCCTTCATTGTTGGTCCAAGTTTTAGACAGGTCAGCAATGTCAAACTCTGACCTGTGCCTCCTCAACTCAGCGGGACCCCTGTGCTCTGCTTTGACCCCAGTCCTCTGCTCCATGGTCAAGAAACGCCTAGACAGGGAGCTGGGGTCATTGTGGGGCCCGCAGTGTTGCTCTGTCTCTTGTCCGGAGCCTGAAAACATCGGATTCTGGTATTTTGTCCAGTCTTGTTTTTGTTAACAGCGCGTTCCACTGTGACCTCTCCTGGCTGAGGGAGCGGATCTCACGTGAAACACCCCCTGCCTTTCTCACCAATGCTTTTGCTCTTCACCCTTCCTTCTAAAATATGGGAGAGACTTCAATTTGAACGGGGCAGTTTAAACACTCCATCCTTCCCCAAAATGACAGTGGGAATGTAACTATGAAGACATTCAAAATTTCGGACACTGCAGAAGGCAGATGCATGGTGAAACCAAACGAAAACTGAGCTGGTAGTGGAGGAAATCCAAAGGCAAGCTAACGTACGCTGCCTACCCGCAAAATGCTCGGGATCTGGAATGACCAGCTACCTCCGAAGAGGGTTGCAAGTGGGACTGACGATAGGAGGTTTGCTTAAAGCCTGAAAAAGAAACAGTCACACCCCTAGACATTCACGTTTGTCCTGTGCAAACCGAAGACTGCCCCTTTCTCACACCCACACAATTCTAAGCTTTTCATCCCGGGGCGTTTGAACCAGACGGACCCTTGACTTGAGGACGACAGATAGAATTCAAGACAGAGTAACAGTGAGGTCCTGGATACTGGATGAGAACATCTGGCTCCGATAACACTGGCAGCCCCAGCCTACATTTCCTAGCGGAATATCGGCAAACTCCCCTCTAGGGCAATGGAAAATTAGGGCAGTAGCAGATACAACGTATACAGCACTCTCTTCTTCTGGGCTTTTCTTCACAAGCCCCCGTCAAACTTCAGAGCCCGCCTGCAGAACCGCTGCACTACGCTGACTTACACGAGAGGACGGAATATTCTACAGACCAACCGTGGGTGCCCACTGGTCGTCCTGCCTTTTCAACTTAGCTTCCTAGTGTCTTCCTCCCCAGAACGAGTGGACAGCCACCAATAACAAGGACACTGAGGCAAGCCGGTGGTAGGAACTTGAGGCTCTAAAACAAACAAGTGCGGGAAAGGACTCCGGGAAACAGAAACACCACAGGGAGCGTAAGAAAAATCTTTTTAAATCCTATAGTTAACACTCCCCAGAGACATCCTGGAGACAGACCAGGAGGTTCTAAAAGAAATGACCATTCAAGGAGAAAAAAAACAAGCTCTTAGAGAGGTTTAGCAGGGGGCTATTAGAGGGTATATTCCAAATGACCTCCATGAACTGCCTCCAAGGTGAAACGCACTTTGAACTGGGGAATTAAGAGTAGACTTGGCATCTTCTTTTAACTTATCTTAACTTATATCTAATAGAAACTCTTTGAGGCTGGTAGGATGATACTAGACTTATTCTTGATTTCAGCATAGACTAGTATTCCTGGGTTTTTGGTTTGCATTTCAGAGGTGTTAGGAAAGTAGGATTTTTTAAAGTTCACTTAAAGCACTGACTTTTCAGCAGTTGCTCTATTTCCTTATTTTTATTTTGTCCCTATGATTACATATTATGTGAGGTAATTTTATATGCTCCCATAATAGCATATAATTAGTTTCTCATGATGTAGAAACATGCCCATTGCCTGAGCCCACTGTTTTTCTTCCTGGAAATGTTTGGTAAATACCACGTTAATGTTTCTAACTGATGTTTTTTGAATTAATAACAATACCTTCCTTGACAAACACTTGAAAAATAAAATATAGATGCATAAAATATTTTTATGCAATTCTGATCTTTGCTGGTTGAACACGGGTATTTATGGTATAGAGGGATGTATGGCCTGCATATTTAGGACTACGGTATCAGTTTTGACTTCTATTTTGTTAAATAACCCCAGCATCTTTTAGCCTCTACTATGTGCAAAACACTGTGCTCTACCATAGACATGGAAACCTTAGTGGTAAACAAGAGTACTTTCAAAGACACTACAATGTTGCACAACAGCTGTGTGACCCATGCGTGCTTTTTAGGTTGAATATTTATCTTATACTGCATTTACTTACCCAAACTCAGTGGCATGTTTCTCGATTCTTTTTGCCAGTATAGTTTATCATTACTCCATAATAGTTATATTCTAAAGAACTCAGTCTAAAGGAAGCATTTCAGGAACGTACATAATTATCTAAATCCCTCTCACCAAGAACCCTAAAACGTATTCCAAATGGCAAATGCACAGAAATACCCTAGGCTCCTAATTGTACATGGCTAAGTGCCCTGCTTACCTGTTTAATCCATTTAGGAGATGAATAACATGCCAGTATTTGGTATTACGTACTTAGTATTATCCCATTTGCAAAGGCAACATTGTAAACATCTGAATCTTACCCCATGAGCTGAGAGAAAAATCTGCACGTGCATCCCACACATCCTGCTCCCTGTATCAAATAACAAATGTGCTCCTTCTTGCAAGATATTTTCTGAGTCCACCTAAACATTTCAATTATAATGCTGATTTTTTTCCTTTAAATTTGGGGGCAAACCAGATATTGTTTACAGTAAAGAATTGAAACAAGACCAATGTTCAAGTCCCTATTCAAATGTTAACCATTTGCAAAAACGCTACTTCAGTTCAGCTTTTTTTCTGCATCTTCCCCCCACCGCCCAGTCCCAGATGGCCTGTCCTACAACTTTCTTTTCACATCTGTGACCCACATGGGACACTTTATCCTGTAGGACTTGGATTACTGCCCTTCCGAGTCCATAGGTTCTTTTTTCCACAGTGGGGTTATTGCCTCCTCCAACGCATGGTCCCTTTTATTTTTGTTCAGCTCCTGGCAATACGCTATGAGGTATGCTGGATATAACAACAACAAAAATGAGCCTCCTTTAGAATGAGAAATATTTGCTTTTTAATCCCAATTCTTACTGGATCAATTTCTGCATATGAAAAATGTATGCTTAAATTGAGTCTTTGTATTGCCTTTGAAGACAAAGGAAAAGGCTTCTACATCTGCTAACAGGCTAGATTAAATCTACTGCACAGCCTTCCAATCAAAAACAATGAAAATGGTTAAAATAGCTCTGGCTGGTATAGCTCAGTGGATTGAGTGTGGGCTGAGATATGAAGGGTCGCTGGTTCGATTCCCAGTCAGGGCACATGCCTGGGTTGCAGGTGAGGCAATCACACACTGAGGTTTCTCTCCCTCTCTTTCTCCCTCCCTTCCCTTCTCTCTAAAAATAAATAAATACACTCTTTAAAAAAAGAAAAAAGGAAGTAGTTAAATAGAATATTTCCATAAAAACCTATGAAAACGCTCATGGAGTTGATAAGAAACCAAAGACTCCACAAAACAGGGAAAAATAAACATGAAGGTGGGCAGCAAAAGCAGCAGTTTTCCAAATTGTATCCACAAAATCCTTATGCTTTTGAGCCTAAGTTTCAACATCTATGTGGGGAAGACCAGGATGAACAAATATCTTGATTTAGCCAGAACAGGACCAGGTAATGCCTGTTGCCCTGGGGAAATTATTAACGGCACCCACGTGCGTTCTTAGAATTGTTGGGAACGACATGTGGTCGTCCTAAGGATAAGAGGCAGGCATAATGCATGGGGCTCAGGGAGGAAGGAATTCTGATGGGCGATGTCTGCGGATCCCTGCCTGTCAGTGGGCTCTGCTCTCCACGCTGGGCTGAATGATAAATAAGGCTACAAAGCAGAAGGGAACGGAATATGAAACAGCCTGCATTTACTTTGACGTTCGGCTGAAGGAAAATAAATTTGCCCCTGAGAAATCATAGCCAGCATCAAGCTCTCATGTAAATTTGTTGTTACCTGAATGTTAAAATTGAAGTTCAAGTGGAGAATTGAATTTAAAGTGATTTCCAGATGGATAGTACCACCAGGCAACTGGCAGAAGCATATGCGAAACCTCCCTGAGGGGACACAAGTTTAACCCAGGCCTCGACGCATCCCTACTGGCAAAGCTCCGGAGGAAAAGGAGAAACACTTTTAAAAGGAGATCACAAGAAACGCCAACGAAAAGGCACAAAGGGCAAAATGCATCAGGGTTTGAGGACAGAAGAATCAGATTGTCAAAGGTTTCACATGTGAAAAATAGCAGACGCTGACTGTAAAATAGAGTGTTTATATTGTTGACAAAATTAGAGTCTTAAAGAAGAGTGATGATAAAGAGACAATAAAATGATTTACATGTTAAAGACAATGGACAGACTTCTAGAAAAAACAAATATAACACATTGAATAAAACACGTTAATGGTTTGGTAAAACAAGAGATTAGACTCAGCAAATAGGGAATTAATGAATTGGAAGCCAGATAAGAAAACTACTGCGTGAAAGCAACCCCCAAAACCAGAAGATAAAAGAGATGAAAGACACAGAACAGAGGGTGAGAAAGTGGGACATACACATGAGCCGATTGTCAGAAGGAGATAAAAAAAATGAGAATGAGGGAAAACCCCAAAAATAGTTGGATTAGTAGGCTACAAATGTTTATTGCATTAATCAAGAAACAAACATATGGATTATATAAAAGAAAGCTTTCCAGGGAAGAGTGATGAAAACCTGTCATAAACCAACGTTGGCTATTAATCCAATTCTGTTTGCCTGGGAGTTATAAAAGATAAATAAATAAATACTAGTTAATCCAAATGAAGTCATGAAATAAGAGGGGAAAATGAAACAGAAAGCGGAACACAGAGGCCATAAAATAAGAGGAAAGAACAAACACACATACGTCAATATCACAAAAAATGTGAAAAGACTAAACATTCCAGTGTACAAGAAATAAGACTTTCATATATCTTTTACAGTACTACAACCTATGCTCTTTTAGAAAGAAATATCTAAAATGTAAAAGAACTTAACTAACTTACAAGAAAAATAAAAGATGGGACATACCGATAACAATGAAAGAAAACAGAACCAAAAATTGTCTCAACACAATAGAAGTTTATTACTCCTTTTTGAAAAATCAGCCAAAGCGCTCCTGGTCAGAAGGTGGCTTTTGTTGAAACAGAGGTTCAGGAACCCAAACGCCTTTCAATTCACGACTCCTCCGCTGTCTCAGGCCTCCGAGTCTTCTCCTTTTTTCTCTGACATCCCTTTTATTTCTTTCTTTTTCCAAGTCTTCTTTTCAACCACCCTCTTCTTCACCACTTCCCTCACGTTCCATGAGTCATCACTGATCGCTGTTCTTTGCACACGGTCTGGGTGTGGATCTTCATTACCTAGTTATCTAGGAACCAAAGATTCGGTGGGGCTCCCACCGCCACCCAGGAAGGCAGAGCCCATTAACGGCAACTTCAATGTCAAAGCTCCTTCAGAGGAAAAGAAAGGAAAGGAGACAGTCGTTGCAGGAATTCTGGAGTCCTGCCCTGCAGGCTTTGCTTCCTGCCCGTGGGGAACTGGCCTTGATGAGACTCTTCTCTAGAAGAAACTTCTTTTCCACCGTTGCCTTCTGGCTGGCAGATTCCTCCTGAATCTTTCTCCTCTAAGGCCCAGGTTTCCAGCGTTAGGATAAAGAATTAGTATCCCCCTGGAGGGCTTGTTCCAGCAGATTGCTGGGCACCGTCCCCAGAATTTCCGATTCAGTGAGCCTGGAATTTCTGCCTTTCTCGCAAGTTCCTGGGAGACGGTGAGACTGCCAGTTGGGGGACCACACTGAGGGAGAACCGTTGCCCTCACGCCCCATCTGGAATGGCCTGGAGGCATATGTCTTCCTTGAGGGGCTCCGTTGTCACTGCCAACTTCCTGCCGCAGCAAGTTTGGAAGCCTGAGGGCTATTTCGTGAGCGCAGACTCCTTAAAGCCGGAGTGCAGTTTATTTAGCAAGACAATTCCTACAGATGCTTAGTAGGCTCCTCAGCTGTTTGCTCGAAGAATTAGATTCCTGGTATGAAGAACCACGGGATTTCTTCCCTAGACATAATTCTCACTCTGGTCCTGTCTTTGCCTTCTGGTCCCCACCTCCCACAGCTGCCTCTGTCAGTGCACCTCGTACAGTGGCAGGTACCTCGATGTCATCTCATAAAATAGCCCTGGGTTGGAAAGAAGTGACTTCAACTGGGTCTTTGCTATAGGGCCTAACCCCTTCATGGAACTGAGAATTCCTAACGAACCTTCGTTGCTCAAAGGTTCTTCTCGTTCTAATGATTAAACCCTGGGCAGAAACACAGGTTTAAAGTGCAGAAGCAGCTGTGCCCCCCTCGGAACTCTAAATGTCAGGCCTCTCTCCATTCCTTCCCGTCTCTTCTCTTAAGGCAATCATTTGGACTCATCTTTTTCTCTTTGCGCCTTGCTATAAGCAGTTAGGAAAAACCAACGTACATTAAAGTTTCTAGCTCCTTCCAACTACTGTTGCAGAGCTACCCATCTACTGTGGGCACCTGATCTGCTTTCATACACACAGTAGGCCAACTTTAATGCCACGATATGCTAAAGCTCTCTGTATTTCTGCCTTTCTTTATTTTCTTCCATCGTTGCCTGCCACTCATCCACTATGCCAATGCCATATTTTAGGATTTGTTAAGACAGGCTTCTACTTCAAAATACCAGTTTCCATATCGGTTAGGGTAATACTAGCCAATGAAACATAACAGCTTTCGGATTTAGTGGCTAACACAATAGAAATCCTTTTCTTACTCAAGTGACTGCCCAACACAGGTATTCCTGGTTGGCAGGCTACTTACATACATGCAGTGATTCGAGCATGCATGTTCCTTCCATCTGCAGCGTCACGAAATCCTAGCATCCTGGAGAGTCCTTGCATCTCCGCGAAAGAGGAAAGAAAGAAGGCACACACTTCTTATGTAAGTGCCACGTCACTCCTACACACATTCCATTGTCAGGAACTAGTCACTTGACCCCAGCTAGGTGCCAAGGGCTAACTTATTGCTGAATGAGCAGCTACTTCTCCAAAAGAACTGGACTCTGGAAGTGTAAGGGGCTCGATGGACAGTGAGTTAGTGTTCTTGGTCACAAAACTAAAAAATGATACAGTAATTGGAGCCTATCTTTAAAAATCTGGGAAGAGAAGGATTTTTAAACATGCCAAAAAAATATAAACCATAAATCAATGATTGATGATTTCAACTACATAAAAAATTAAGGGCTTCTATTTATCAAAATACACCATAAAAGGAGCAAAAAGGTACATCTCAAACTGTCTTTGATGGCTTTCTGTTGAAGATACTTGCTTTATAAACAGCTGACCTTACACATTCAGAATATGCAAAGAACCCTTCCAAGTGAATAAAAAAAGACAATGACGTCGAACTAAGTAAAAATACATACACGGGCATTTCCCAGAAGCAGCAGCGTGAATGGCTCACGCCGATGTGGGAAGCTGCCCCGACTCATTAGGATTCAGGGACATGCAAAATCGAACTTCTGTGAGCTGCTATTTCATACCCATCAACTGGTAAGTATTTAAAGGGTGGATGACAGGAAGTATCCAGAAGGAGGTGAAACAAACTCAATTTTCTTACAACACTGTTAGTCTTTAAAGGACTTACCCACTCATTTGTACAACAGGGGTGGTGAGTACAAGGGTATTTGTTTTCTCGTTATTTAATAATTAACTTCTGTGCATGATCTATTTCACAACATGAACATGTAAAACAATAATCTTTTAAAAAACATGACGTCAGAATTACGGAAGAGATGGTCTTGGTGGTCACAGCTTCCCTGCACGGGACACATTTGGTGACAGATTATACTGTTTGTCATCCTGTCTCTCTACTGAGAACCGCTTCAGTCTTCCGCCACCACCTAAGCCGCGGATAGACATTACCTCCTACACTGACACGAAATGCTAATCTGAACAAATCCACCTCCTCACGTTGCTCCTTGGAGAACCGGTGAGTAAGGGAGCGACCGCGCCGCGCCACGGGATGTTTTTCATCCCGGAATGCAGTCCCTCTGGAGGAAGCTTGCCTTCTGTTTATGTCAGAGGGGTTAATTAAGAAACGTTGGTGCCATTGCCAGTAATTACTGGGGATCAGAATTTACAGGCGGCACGACGAGGGCCTGGCAGCTACACCGAAATAAATCTGCCTCTGACCACGCAGCCGCAGCTGTTACATCTCAGAACATATTTTCCCGATCACCTTGGCCTTCTGAAAGCCCGAGCAGAAGAGCCTGATTCCCACCAAGTTCACTGGACTTGTGAGCAGGAGGAAGGGCCCACGAAATGCCATATGGCTCTGCTTCATGGCCTTAAAAGCCGCCACATTTCATTTGCCATCTCTCCGAGGAGTGAATTTTAAGGTTCTCTCCAAGATCCAGCGTTTAAGGACAGAAAGAGGCTCTTCTCCGTTAACGTCCACACTGAACGAACCAATTCCTACGTTAAACTATAACAGGTTGCCTAAAGGAGGTGGGCTTTCCGGGGAGTCCCGTGTTGGGAGCCCAGGAAGCGAGGCTGGAAAAATGAAAGGGATGTTTGGTCCTGTCTGTGTGGACGCGAGGGGAAGGCACGGGGCGGGGGGTGGACCGCTTTGGATACCCCTTGGGGGAGGTCCTGCTCCCTAATTGTCCATTAGCTTGCTGCAAATGGCGGAAACAAAATAACCACTAGAGGGCATAGAAACCCTTATTAGAAATAAAAGTGCCTCAGAGAAAACCCCACGGGACCTGAAAAAAATGAAGAGCTGAAATGTGATCTTACCAAACGCAGCTGGAAAAGGCAACTGATGGTTTTTACAAATACAATCTCTTTGTAAAACATGATATTCCTTTTGGAATAGGAATGAGATTGGAAAAATTAGTGTTTTTATTTTTCCCATTAATGTGAAGCAATGTGTAAACTCCTTTACAATTTAGATTAGTTCACAGATATCAGGGTTTTGTTTTGTTTTTGTTTTTGTTTTGGAAAATGTTGAAGGAGAAACCACGGGGCACTATTGGTATTCGTATAATTTGCCTATTACCAAACCTTCCCTGCAAATAAAACATTTTAAAATACGGATTTTAAAATTTAGTCAGCTCATATAAATTCAGGGCTTTTGCTTACCAAGCTTACCTGAGCATTGCCCTGAAGTTTTTAATCATTTCTTTCAAGATAATACTTTAGACATCAAGAAGGTTTGGAAAAAAACTATAAACAATGCCACTCTTCTGACAGATATTTTCTGCTTTGGTAAATATAGTTATTTTTCATAAATATACATTATTTGGGTTAACATATGGTCGATTTTTTATTGATTGATCATTTAAAAATTTATAATAACTTCACATTTTTGCAGCTTTAACCTCTAATATGCTACATGTTGACAGCTATTATCCACAGTAGCCAAAGCTCTTCTGAGTCCACAGTACTTACTTTATCAGTGTAAAGGGGTCCTGAGACCAAAGAGCTGAGAGGTCCCTGCTTCAGGCCGCTGACCTTAACGGCCTTGACCTCCATGCCAAGAACAGATCTGGGCTGCAGGGCAAAGAACCCAGGGTTGGAGTCCGCAGGCCCGAGTCTCCTCCCGACGCCCCCGCTCACCAGCCCTGTGATGTCAGCTAAGTGGCTTGGCAACCCCGAGCCCACTCTCCCTTCCCTTGTAAGGCAGAGATGACACTGACTACTTCTCAAAATAGCTTGTATGAGCTGCCACAGTAGTGCGCCTAGCCCAGGGTCTGGACTACAGTAGGTAAGAAATGCACAGTAGTTCCCCTCCTGTTACATCCCATTGTCTTTACATCCTTTATTTGTCTCCCAATATTACAATCAAGAACACTTCCTCATTTTTTCCCAATTCATACTCTCTCTAAATTTCTCCTTATGATAAAATTTAGTCCGAATGACAGCTTGTGGTACAGAGCGCTCGCTCCGTCGGAGGCACAGCTCTGCACAACCTGTGCCAATTCATTTGGTCCACTAGACAAACCCAAGGGTTAGGAGCTGTTATTTGTGACTTGGTTTTACACGAGAGGAAACTGATGTGCAGGCAGCAACTAAGAGCACGCAACCAGCAAGCGCTGGAGTCAGACTTGAGCGCAGGTGGTTTCCAGAGTCTGCGGGCTGGACCTTTACACGTGGTGCCGAAGATTCTGCAACGGCCCTGAGCAACTTTGTGCAGGACCCCACGGGTTCTGTGTGATGTAGGTAGTACACGACTCATGCCACGCTGACTCAATACTTTCAGATCTGCTCACTTTGGAGATTACAGCGGTGTTTCCTCTCTCCTCGCCTCAGTCTCTCCAGTTCCAAACATGCTTTCCATTGGTTAAGTAGAGTCAAACCACCCACCCACACCTGTTTTTCCAAATGATGGTTCTTTGTGACTGAAGTTACTGACATGCAATCAGATAATGTCCTCTGGAAGAGACAGAAACAATCTAATATTTTCCTTCCAAATAATTACATTTTAACCAATTGGTTGGACTATGTTGCTGCCTGACAGCCTATGTTGACCATCTTTAAAACGCCAGGTTTGGAGAGAGCGGGACGCTGCTATTCTTGCTTATATTGGCATGTTTTTATCCACAGATTCTGGAAGCTATTTTAAATAACATAATTACATAAATGTCTGACACATATTGCATACACACTCAAATAGTAATTTCAAAACATATTGTAATTTTTAGGACAGACGCTACACAACCTGCAGTAGAATCTGAATAAGCCATTGTTTGGCGCCATGAGAATACTTCTCTCAATGTGCTTTTTTTTTTTCTTTTCTCACCTATGTGTTAAATGGCTGTCATTGCTTGTGCCATCTCCAGTGCCTAACCAAGTCAATTCAAAGCAGCAAATATTTTTCCACACAAGGACATAACTTTTATTCGTTCCCCCAAGTTTGGTGAAAAGCTTAGATTCATAGGATATTAAAGCTGGAAGGGCCCTGAGGGGCCATCTGGTTTACCTGCCTGATTTTACAGGTGGGGGAATGACCAGTTTATGGTTCGCAGTGGAAAGGGCGGCAGGGGGTTGGAGAGGGGGAAGGATGATCTTTCTATTTCTATGTCTTTCTCTGAATTTCCTTGCCAACTCTGATGACCCAATTTCTTGGGATTTTTTTTCTTTGTTCTGTATTCTTTGATCTCTGTCCCTCTCTCTCAGTCTTGGCGTCAACTAAAATATGGGCCACAGATCTGCCTCCTGCGTACCCTAAGGCTGCACTCCCACGAGGCCTCCACAAGGGGCAGACTTTCACTGGGAATAAGTGGGAGCAATGGCAGGGGGAGGGGGAGGCTGTGTCTCAAAGCATATGGTAGATGGATTTAAATTGCATGTTACATTCCTCTTTTCATAAAAGTCCCTGCCAATTCTGGCAGCCTGCATTTCCACCTTCCACCATGTGCTTCTGATCTCTTCAGCCCATGCCCCAAATTCTCTCTCTGCTCTCTCTTAGCTCCACGCTGCCGTTTTTGGGTCACAGTTCTTTCATCGGTCTCCGTGTTGTTCCTGCTAACCCACTCTTTTGAGACCTCATTTTCTGTTGGCTACAGCTTTTCAGTGCATTTTCCTAAGTAACAACAGTTCTTCCCCTGATAGAAACTCTGGTGCCAACAACAAAATAATGTGTTTTTTAGACAATTATATTATAACTTAAATATATTTGAAGAGGAAAACAAGGCAAAAGTGTTTAATTCTACTAGGGAAGGGCAGGTAAGGCAATATTTACTCTGCGAACTGCAGGAAGCTGGCTGGGGAAGAAAAGCATGCCCGGCAAACGGAGCCCCTTGGAGGTGGAGACCGAAGAAGAGGCAAATTGTGAGAGGTGGAGGGAGCCTGAAATTCCCGCGTCCCCTGCGGTGGCCGAAGAAGGCAGGCAGGCAGATGAATGTAGGAGCAGAGAGCAAAGGGGCTTTTCTATCCTGGTGAAGTGTTTCGAGGGGAACATTAGGTACCTGGATCCGGCCCTCTGGTTCTTCCACCCCTTTGCTAATCTTACTTCCTCTCTACCCACCCTGCTCTTACCGCAGTCCAGGCCGTCATTGTTTTTTCTTTCACTACTACATTGTTCCGAGGTGCAGACACAAGTGAGAAGGTGCTATATTAGGAATAGGAATGGTTCACTCAGGAAGGAGTAAAAAATATGTGGAGAAATGATAAGAAAAGAGCTAGCTGAAGAGACAAGCAGGGGTCAAGGTTCTTTCTGAGGTTGACTTTGCACCTGCTCAACTCTCTGTTAGACCCCAGGGGACTAAGGAGCTATCCAAACCTATCTACTCAACCTCTCGGAGGGAACATTCTCACCATCAAAACCTTTCTACCTGCTCCCCTCTAAAAAATTAATGAGTAAACGATGTACAATTCTAGCGAATTTCCAGCAGTGCATGAAGTTTATTACAAAAATGAATATCAATAATATTTTATTGATAGAGATCAAAGAAACTAGTAGAGACACTCCACATTTACAAGAACTGGTTGTAATAATGTTTAGTTATTCCAGACCCCCTGTGAGAACACGGAAACAGCCTCATTATATGGAAACCCATAATAATAGTCATTATTAAAATTTGATTTTCTTTATA
Source organism: Anoura caudifer (assembly GCA_004027475.1). Classification (NCBI taxonomy): domain Eukaryota; kingdom Metazoa; phylum Chordata; class Mammalia; order Chiroptera; family Phyllostomidae; genus Anoura; species Anoura caudifer. Next base: position 186,359 of record PVKU01002326.1, on the reverse strand, counting down.
GTATACTCAAATGAAAGGGGAAGCAGAGAAGCTAAGGTTCATAGTTTATGAATGTGGAATCAGGGAAATAGATGTACAAAGAAACTGTAGAGTTTGAAAATTATTTCTAGAATACCTGAACTTTTTTATTAGAAAATCCAAGATGCCCCATAGATTGACCTAGCTATTGGCCTAACCTTAGTCACCCAGAGTGGCCAGTGTCTTGCAGGCGGAAGTCCACGGCCATTTACATCAGCAGGCTGCCTCTGGAAGTGCTTTCTGCCACACCTTCCTACGCTGCTGTATGGACTGAGCGACCTCATGTCTGCCGAAGTCCCTGCCATCTACTAAGCTTGAAAGAAATGGTAGCTTCCTGTCCTTGATCGGGTGGGGCAGGGGCTCTCCTACCTCCACTGGGTTTTTATTTTTACAAGTTGCATTTTGATTCTCATTGTGTTGCCAGTGGAAGTGGGGCTCTTTCACGGGATCATGAGAAAAGCACTTCACGGACCCACACACGGAAATGGTAGTACGGCACAACCTATTTGGGTGGAAACAGAAGGCTGTCCCTGTGTCCCATCTCCATCTGTCCCACCACAGACAAAGCCCAGCTTTGTCTTTATCAAGGCCGAAACCAAGGCCAGTGCCCCGAGTTTCTGTTTCATATTAAAACTTAGAGCTATGGAGCCTGCAGGTGGCTGCTAAGTAAGCGGTCTCTGTCCCCATTCGGGTAGCTTAGCGCGATTTCCGGCTGTGCTGCTGCACCCAGGCTCCTGCCTGGAGCCTGTGCTTGGAGTCCACGTGGCTGCGAGACACACGTGGTCGCTATGAAGACAACATACGAATGAATGGGGAGACTGTGTGTTTGAGAGAGAGGGAGAGAGCTTCTTTGTTAAGCCAGGTTATACTACCTTGAGCTTGATGTGGACCAGTCACTTTTTCAAGATAACCAATCAACTTCTCAAGCTGCCACGGGTTTCTGATGGGTCTACCTCCCAACCAATCCCCTTTTTCCCCAGACTAGATTGACAGGCCTCTTTGTTTGCCATTTTGGCTCCTCTTGCACAGGCCTCATATAAACAGTCTCCCTTGTCCATTTTGGCTTATACTGTGCACATGCTTAAGTCCCCCCATAGTCTGGGAGTGGACTTGGGAGACTGAAAAGCTGTCCCTTCCTCCCTGTGTGGGGGAGGGAGGGTTGTTGATTCCCTGTTAGAAGCACCCCTGCGATACCCTGGAGTATGTGAAGCTGTAGCTCCCTGCTAAGCAAACAGGCTTATGCTCCCTGGTTGATTGTGCTCAACAATGTCTGATTCCCTTTGCTTCCTGCCTCTATTAATAACTAGCTAACTACCTACAGTGACAATGGTGGTTGTATAGAATACAGCATCCTAACTTCACAGATGAGGCAAAAGCCTCAGCTATATAGAATGAGTGCTCAAGACTATAGAATCGGTGAGTGAAAGAGCTAATATTTAGTTCAGGTTCTTAGTTCTCCCAAAGCAGCCCTCTTCTTGCACCCTCCTGTTGTCATGCCATCAGCTTTGTCCTGCGGGACTTGTCCGTTAGTCAAAGAGCCTTAGAGCCTTCGGCTTGACAGAACATTTTGGATCATCCATGTTCGGGTTTCAGAGTTGGGGCACATTTGCTATTCACTCATTAGCTTTTGAATATGATCAGTCCTCAATTTGCAAATGCAAGCTGAAACCACGCAACGTGAGTTTAATAATCAATAGGAGAAATTATGATTGTTCCTTGACTGTTAATTTTTTTGTTGCAATCTGCCCTTTAGGGAATTATTTCCATGATCACGCGTCTTCGCAATTGTTGAACTCAGTGAAAAATTGCTCACTACCGTTTACTTACCACTGTTAACATATCTAAATGCTGAATGGCAGCTGGCCACCTCCGTATTTATTGGAGTTTTTAATCTTCTTTTAGAGATGGTTTGTTTGATGGTGTCATCCCAGACTTTCTTTATAATAAGCCAAGATATTTGCTCATATAAATAGCTCAGGAAGCATACGAAGGGCTTTGGAAAGAGTTCTCAAAAAGGAAATAGATTTAAGTCCAGAGTCTCTTCTGAGTACACTTAAGTTCTTTCTTTTTGTTCTTTAAACACAGTTCCAAAAATACTTTATCAGTGCGGTCTGTCTAGATTTGAAGTGTCCTTTAGGAAGGGCTTCATACGGGCCCAACCAGGGGCCGCCAGCTGAGCAGCCCTGCCTTCAGAATGGGCCCTGTGGTGGGCATCTTGCTCTCCTGATACTGCTGGGCTGGGCTGTGATGGAACGTGCGAGGGGTGTTCAAACGGAGTGCCTCGCTGTTTGGAAGAACCTCAATTATGACAAAATTGGTATTTTGACAATTCTCTCAACAGTGTGGAGGAAGGGAGGCTTTGTGCTCGAGTGACTTATTTCCTTGATTATTCTAAAGTCACTCTGGGCAGAAAGGACCTTCGATCAGAGTGAGTGAGGCCAAGCACATGGGAAAACGGGGGGGCGGGAGGCGGCCTGAGCTCCACAGGGCAGATTAGCCACAGAGGGCGCTTTAAAGGAGGAACAATGGGGGTCAAATGGCATGGCAGTGACTGTGAACTTTATGCTCCCAAATTTTCTCACACTTTGGCATAGATGAAGTTCAGGGCCTGCTGTCCTCAGAGCAAATGTTAACGTTTCCAATTGCATCCTCTCCTACAGTACTCCTTCAGAGAACTCAGGATAGAAGGAGCCAACTCTCAAATGAAAAGCGCACGTCCTTTGTTTCGTAGACTAAGCGGGCACCTTCGTGAGGAGGAGCGGGGCTGGGCGCTTTCCCTAATGAAGTTAGGCTGCAAGCCTCCATTTGTTTGTTCGGAAAATGGTAGTGCAATTATCTTCAGAGAAACGAATTGTTAAAGGATGCTCTAGAAGACTCTAAAAAGAAAATTTAAAAAGGAAAAAGGGGTCAGCAATAAAGCTATTGGTAAGCAAATGTCAAACCAAGTTCAACTGAATTAATTTAACAAATATGAGGAGGGATCCAAAAAACAGAATTTATTTATTAAAAATGGAGCATTTATTCTTACATGTTTAAACTTCAATCATCTTCAAAGTGCTCTCCGTTTGATACAATCCATCTGTCAGGACATTTTTTTCCACAGCTCAAAACAGTTTTTTGAAGTAGTTGATTTCGATGCCATTTAGTGCTACTGCCATTTTTTTTTTCACCTCTTGTACATCAGAAAAATTTTCTCTTAGAGGACTATTTTCATCCCAGGGAATAAAAAAAAGTCACTTAGGGTGAGACTGGGTAAATAGGGAGGGTGAGGCACATGGGCCATTTTTTGACAAAAACTGCTGAATGCTCAGCACAGTGTGGGCATGTGTGCTCATAAATCTCCCATCATGGAATGGGTCAACACACTGAAAGAGTCTTCAAAGAAAAGAATTCACTGACGCTGAACGCAGCCTCTCACAACAACGCCAGCTGGTGCACTAACACAGATGGGTGCCTGGAACATTCACCTAGCAGGGGAAGCCTGTGCTATAAGGAGCCTGCTCTCCTGACAATAATCCTGGGTTTTTCTTGGGTCCGCAGTCGTGTTTGACGAGTGAGCACTTGGAGCTACGCAGGGCTGCCACGCGTGATTGCTCAGTGTGCAGACCACCCAAAAGCTCCTGATTGCTCCTAAAAAACCCCTAATGGGGCAGTAGAGGCCTGAGAGTCAGAAGAAATTCCCAGCCCTGAAGATAAAATGGTGAAGCAACAGACACAGTCCGTATGGTAGCAGACAGAGCTCCCATTTCAGGGGCGGATGCAGACACTTGAGCCGTGCAGGGCGTTGGGGGTGTGATCCAGGGAGGGGCTTCCTGGGGAGGGAGGCTATCAGGCTGAGAGCAGAGGGTGAGGAGGGTTTAGACAGACTGGCAGGCAGAATGCAGGCAACCGAGTGTTTCAGGCGGAGGGAACGACACGGGCAAAGACTCAGAAATGCTGCTGAGTCCGGTACTTTCCGGGCTCCGAACGAATCTTGTTTCAGTTGGGAGCATCAGGAGTAAGCGTGGAGAACGGGGCTGGGGACGAAGGCCAGGGCCCGCCTCTGTGGAGTGCAGCCGGCCGCTGTAAAGTGGTTGAAGCCCCGAGTAAATGTTTTTAAGCAGGAAGTGGGGTGATTGGATCTGCATTTTGAAAACACTATAATGCATGCAAGGTCCAGACCAATTTAAGGGGAACCAGACGAGACGGCGGATACATGAAAGACTGCTTTGAATACATCCTACGTTGTACTTTGTACTTTGAAGCAATTTAGATAGTTTATTTCAATAACATTTACATAAATTAAAACGTAATTACTTAGACTTGAAAGTAAAGTGGAATGAATGGTTGAACTATGAATCTCTGCGGTGACAAAAACACACAGAAAAGAGTTATACCAAGTGACTTTAAAAAACACTAAATCAGTAGCCTGACCCTAGTGGGCTATGCCCCAAGGAAGAAAAGCCCTGTCAAAAAAGTTCTTCAGCTGTTTCCAGCAATCATTTTGTTGCAGGAAACGTGAATGTAATTATTCTAAGATTTTTCTGCATGTTTTGGGAACAATATAAAATAAGTAATTCTGTGAGTTTTTCAGCAGAGTCAAAGGGAGATACAAATATATGATCGTCGAGGTTAAATGGAAACTCTATAGGCCTGCATCTGAATTGTAGGTAGTATTATGAACCCATGCTGTGTTTTGTATTTAACAAAAATATATTATTTCCCACCATGTCCACCGAAAAGTCCAGAAACAATGACCGAGACATCTATCGTGATACCAAGACTGCCCAGAATATGGTCCATAAACACTGACGGGAATCAGGAATCTTCTGAGAAACAAATTTTCTTAGGTCTGAGGCAGGGTATCTACAGAATGACCTGTAATTTCTTTTCCCACCAAAAGCTTCTAACTGAATTAGCTCCTACTGGCCAGAGATGAAGAAATTTGACCATCAATACCTACAGTGGGAGAAAACACACTGTCTTAGTCCATTTGGGCCGCTACACCAGGAACAGCGTAGACTGGGTAGCTTATAAACAACAGAAACTCTTCACAGCTCTGGAGGCTGGGAGCGTGACCTCAGGGTGCCGGCGAGGGCGGTGAGGGCCCGTGTCCTTGCATCCACATACGGTGGAAAACAGGGAGCCAGCAAGCTCTCGGGCGCGTCTCATAAAGGCACAAAGCATGTGAGGGTGTGGGCCTCCACCCTCATGACCTCACCTAACCTAATTATCTCCCGAAGGGCCCACTTGCGAATACCAGCCCCTCGAGGGGATGTATTTCAACATATGAACTTGGGGAGAACGCGTTCAGTCTGTAAAACACAGTAAATGTATTCACATCTATGGATTCACAATGATACAAAAACCAACCCATTCACAGACAAAACAAAACAACAGCAAAACCCTCGTGGGTCAGTGCTGCAGGATGAGCGTGTCTGACCTAATGGCTGAGGGCCCTTGAAGGCAGTAGATAGCTGAAACCTTACAGCGATGCGAGCCGGTCCCTGGAAACACGCAGACCTGAGACCTCAGCAGTGCAGCACGCGTCTCTGGGAGCTCTCTTCCGCAATGCTCCAAGATGCCATTTACACCAAGGGGCTGAGAGAAAGCCCGTTATTACTTAAAGTAATAGGGCTGACTCGCCAAGGCGATACTACCTTCCCTGTTATAAATGGAACTGCCGCTCTCTCTGGGTTGCCACCAAAATTTTCCTAAGGAACATCCATCACATAAATGAGATTTTCTAATCGTTTAAGCACAAGGATTTTCCAGCATTCTAAAGAAATTGATTCCTCTCAGTTTAAATAAGAAATTGTGCCTTTCTTTTAGGATATAAACAGTGACAGCTACATACATACTGTATCAAACACAAAACAGAATTCCTTCCATTAAGTAATTTCCAAAGATTGTCATTTCCTTAAAGACCAATTTTTAAAAAAAAGACTAATACATACCTAATACACACTTTAGTTGACTTGGAAAATCTTAAATGTTGCTAATTTATGCCTCTATTGTCCCCTGCCCCTCCCCCCAAAAAACACAATGGTGGTAAAAATAACTAAAATTGTGAAGCTCTGCAAGGCAAAATGCTACCAAGGAGAAACACAGTTTCAAATCCTATGCATTTGGTTGGTTAATTAATTGCTTTTACTGTATTTTTAAGTGCAAGAAGAGTGATTTCAATGTGGGGATACCATGTGATATCACACTATGTGGTATCGATTGAGTGGTAGACCCATGAATTGACCCAATTTGCATCTAGAATCTCCCTAGACATCCCCATTAGCCTTTGCTCTCTCTGGTTTAAGAGAGATGGTTCCTTAGGACTTATACAGAAAAAGAATGTCTGCTTGCATTCTTAGTACTCTTAATTAGTGTTTCTTATAAACCAAAAAGAGAAAAAATAAATTTGAAAGTGAGAAAAGGAGATTAAAGCAGCCATATGATGCCATTTCATACATGCCTAACAGACTAGCCACAAATGAAATCGAAATCTAACCAAGACGGGGTAAGGATGTGGAGCAATGGGAACCCCACCCACTGCTTGTTGGATCAGAAATCAGCACATATATTTTGAAAAGAAGTATACGGGCATGATCTGGAAAAGCTGAATATTTGTTCTTGTGGATTCTGAAGCATTTCAAGTATACAAAAGAGTAGGGAAAATATAGCAAGGATCTCTGCACCTACCTCCCAGTGTAGAGAGGGCACCTGGAGTGAGCTTTGTTTCGTTTCTTCTCTTTCCAGATGGAATCCCTGTCTTGAATTCAGTGTTTGTCTGTCTAATGCTTATTTCACTACTTCTGAATGCGATTGTACACAACGTCTTTGAAAAAGAAAGTCATTCTCCCCCTGACTACGTGGTTGAGTTATATGAGATTGTAGCACTCAGCTTGTCTTGAGTTTCTTGCTTTATTGTTGGCTTTGAGGAAGTGAACAGCCACGCTCGGGAAACCCATGTAACAAAAACCTACAGGCAGCCTCCAGGACTCAGGGTGACAACCGGGAGAAAGTGATGCCCTTAGTCCTATAACCACAGGAAAGTGATTTCTGCCAACAACCACATGGATCTGAAAGCAGAAACCCTAAGAGGAGAATGCCGTCCTGCCTGTCACCTGCTTGTCACCATGGAAAGAACCCAACTCGGTCATGCCCTGCCTGACTCCTGACCTATAGAAACTGTGAGACAATAGATAAGCATGTGCCAGTCACTAAGGTTGTGATCACATTGTTACCCAGCAACAGCAAGTTAACAGTGCTCTTCCACAAATGGTACGCGTATGCAAAAGATTTACATGTTTTTTCTCCAATTCTGGGGATTATTCAACATGGTCATAGGTCTATTTACTGTATTAATTTTTAAGGCTGTTGTGTAGTTCAGGGACTAGGGCTCCAAATTTTATTGAACAAGTCCCCATGTAATGAATATTTTGTCTGTTTTCCTGGACCTTCAACAGATGCCATTCTGTCACCAGGAAATAGAGGAAAAATGCGAAAGTAGCTTTAAATGTCTAGGGACAGTAGATTATTTTTTAATAAACTTCTACTTTAGCTTCTGCTTCCCAGTCCTTTTGTCTTTGTATTGGCTCTTCCAGCTGAGGTTTGAATGGGGGTTACTAACCACTTGGTTTGTTGAGAACTGAGGGTTTTCCGGAGTGCAGGACCCTCAACACCAAAACCAGAACAGTCCCTGGAAAGGAAATGGGACAGTTTATCACCCTGCAACCCCTGTAGACGTTCAGATAAAAGGAAAAGGGACCGATCCCCGCAATTGCAGGTGACTTCCTCTGCAGCCAGCAGTGAAGGAAACCGCGTTCCACAGTCTGGCTCCGCTTGGTGGCCCTGCCTGCTCATCTCCGTCTGAGATTCCCTTGGAGGCCACCGCTAGAAGTAAGTATTCTAGTGTCCTTATCTAATGCGAGAATGGGAACAAGACTTTGGATTTTTCCAAACGATAAGCTACCTCTTTTTGTCAGCAGGACGAACCACTCAACCTAAAAGAACAGTTACCCACACAGGGCTTGGATTACCACCTCATAAAACAGAGGGGCTCTTGTATTTATCACCTAAATAAAGCCACCGTCAAGCTGGAACAAATAGGCCAGGCAGAGGGAGTTTCTGAAAAACTAGAAACTGCACATTTTAAAGGCTTCAGAATGTGCCACGGAGTGGCTGATGGGGGTGTTTGGAGTCAGGCTGGCTGGAGGCCTTTTTGTGCCTCTCAATCTTAGTTTTCTCGTCTTCAGGGCCTAGGACACAGTAAGTGTTCAATAAACCCAGGTGCCAGCCCTCTCTCTCTTGCAGGAGAGGAAAGTGGGTCATGCTGGCTGGACAGAGGTGCACAGGCATCTCAAGAGGGGCAGACAAGTGCATTCTCACTTGACCCTTCCCAAAATAGGACGTGCACTTGGGAAGAGGCACTGAGGGCAACCCCAAGAGAGCAACCGCCCTGCTTCTTTGGCTCAGAAAGGTGAAGAGCTAAGTTTCCTGAGCACACGTTCACTCTCTCCAGAGACAGAGGCACGGACTCATGCTCAGTAGTCCATTGGAGGGTTTCAACGAGGGACAACGGTCAAGAGATGCCGTCTCGTGCCTGGTGGGAAGCTTTCCTGCCTGAAGTTTAGCGCTTCATGTTTCATTGTAGGCATTCATTGTATTGCTCTCCTCAGGAGGAAAAAAAAAAAAACCCCAAAACAAAACAAGACAAAAACCTCCAAACCATGTTCTGATTCAAGGACCTTTTAGTCTTTTCTTTCTGGGGCTCAGAAACCCAATCTGCACAGCCTTTCCTCAGGAATGGCGAAGGCATCTGCGTGGCTCCTCTGGGCCCTCCGCCACAAGGTCAGGGTGCAGCCGCGGTGCTCAGACCGGGGGGAAGCTGCCACCCGCACTTGGCAGTTCAGGACGGTGGGCGGGTAAGACGGGGCCCAGGCACCGAGCACCCTCTTTTCACTCACGACACTCCTAAACAGAGACGCAGGTGCCCACGTGTTTGCTATTTTCATTTGCGAGTGTCCTGTCAGCAGATGGGCATTTAAAAACAAAGCAGAGAAAGCAAACGCATCTGTTAGGGAAGAAAACAAAATAATCAATTGGGAGTAAGGCAAGTTCTTAGGCTGTTAAAGATTTTTAGAATCGATGGCAACCCAGAGTCTCACCTGTTTCTCATGAGAAAAGGTTATCAAAAGGAGAGCCACGGCCCAGATGCGGCATCTGGGCTGCGGGGAACAAGGAAAGGACCCAGAGGATTTGGGAGGAGCCTGGGGTGAACTTCCCCGCCTGTGGGGTTTCACACCAAGAAGGGAGGAAGGGAGGGGGCACACTGTTCCTCCTCCTGCCCACATTTTCTCCTCTTATTCCCCGCCCGCCCGCACCCTCTGCCTCAGGGACCCGTTCTCCATGGGCTTTCTGACCCGGCAGGCCCGAGCTTCCTATGGCCAGCTCAGGAAGAAGCTAGGGTTGCATCCCTGAACACATCAGTCAAGGCTTCTGCAAGAATCATTTCGGTCTCCTTGGTTACTTCAACCCATCCAGATGATGTGCGCATCCTTCCCCAGTCGGCGCGGAGAGGGGGCAGGTGAGAACTTCAGGCTCCAGGCGACCGGGTATGGGCTACTCACGTTCAATAGCAACAGCAGCAGAAAGGACGAGCTCATGAAGAGCTACACGCTCACATCTGACTACTGGATAACCTTCACTTAACAACACGTCTTCTCGCTTTTCATATGTTGTAAGTGACCGTTGGAACCGAAAGTCAAAGGCAGGATGGAGTCCTTTTCGTTTTCTTTCACTTTCATCCCCAGTATCTGATCCAGGAGAAGGACCCGACCACGTTTTCCCCAGGGCACGTCCTGAATCAGCCTCTCTCCACTGCTAATGCTGCCACCTGGATGCAAGCCACCACCCACTTTTCTAGATTATTCTATTAGCCCTTCAGTGGTCTGCCTGGTTCCCTGTGGATATTCTCTTTATTTCACACACAAGGAAACTAAAGCTCGAAGGGGTCAAATGTCTTTATGTATTCATTCAGAAGTATTTCTGAGCACCTCTGTGTGCCTCCCCAGATGCTTGCCTGAATTGCACGATCGATAAATGGTGGTGTCGGCTGCATGTGACTTAATGCCCATTCTCAGTCTCATACACCATGCTGTTATCAGGAATGTTCCAGAACTTTCCCGCTAGTGCAAGAGACAAATATGTACAAAATAATCCCAGTTCATCGTGTATAAATATACTGGTATGTAAATATATCACATGCTTCCTAAAAGCAAAAACAGACTAACTCAGCCTGAGGGCTTTGGGAAGCTTTCTCAAGGGAGCTAGATGGAGAGCTAAACCTAGGGAAATTTCTCCCAAGGAACTGGGCCTCTTTTCCTTTACCAATGTGGCGGCTTCCCTTACAGGAAATGCCTTGCAGGTCACAGGCCGGACTGACAAGTGCTCAACTCTGCAGAAGATTGACCTTATCTGCGAAACCTTCCTTGCTCTCTCCATCAGCAACAATCCTTGTCTTCCGCGCTCCTTAGCTGCCTCGGTTCACGTTCATCATGACACCTGTGTCAGTTCTGCATCCTGCGGTTTTTACCCACAAACAACGTTCTCAAAAGCTTCCAGAAATAGGAGGTGCAGATGATGCATGTAGATGTAGATACTTGGAAAATCCATTGGGGTGACAGTCAGTGCACCAGCGTGGAAAACAAATAGTCGCTTCCCTTTGGTTTTTCTAGTGAATCGCTTAAGACTCGTTTGCACTTAGCAAAATAGGGCCAACCATAAATCTGAAACAACTTTTTCCTCTCCTCCAGGAAGTGATTGTGTTGCAGAGGGCTGGGCCATCCTAGCCCTCGAGGGACTTGGATGCTCGTTGTAATGGCTGTTGAGATCTTCACCCAGCATTCTTCACCTGGAAGGCTGTATTCGAGCAAGGTTCGGCGAACAGGTGCTTGCTGCTGGGGCAAACCGGGCTGCACACTGTGGGGGCCCACGGGCCGCCTCAGCCAGGGTGTTAGACGGGCTTTGTTATAGCGCTGCGGCTTCTGCCAAGTGCTTCTGGGGAGAGCGCAAGGCCGCAGAGGCACGCTCCAAATAAGGCACCGTGAGAAAGCAGAGGTAACTCTGTGATTGCGTATCTTAATGGGTTTGATCTCAAAGCGGAAGAAATGGAGTGAACTGGTCAAGAAGAGGCAACTGTAGCAGAGCGGTGCACCAGAAGCCGGCGGGGCCGTAACCCAGAGGTTGATGGGTCAAAACCATCCTCTGCTAAGTCTGTTTACGTTGTTTTCCCTCCCCAGCAGATCTTCCTTCACAGGAGGCTCCTTGCACAGTTACCATGGGGACCATTGGAACAGGGCACAAAGAGGGGGCTATTGGTCTCCGTGATAAATCTTGTGAAATGTTTCATTCTTTAAATTACATGTTTGTGATAAGGCTAGGAAGGTAAAACCTTAACCGCCCCCCATCCAAAAAAAAAGGAGAAGAGTCAGTCAGCCAGGTTTGCCGGGAGAAGGGATGCCTGGCCATTTCCGTGGTTTGCACAGTGGCCTGTCGTTGACTGTGTTCTGACGTGACCACACACTGGCCTTACTGTTGCTTTGCTTCATCTCCATCCCTGAAGGGGGTGGCTGCATGAGGAGACTATGCTCCACAGGAGAATACTGACGTCTGGCTGCGCTCTCGGTAACCAGGCTGTTCGCTCTGTCTCCCCTGGGCTCTCCCTGTGACATGGGAAGGGAGGCAAGGACTTTATTATTGGGTGATAAAGAGAAGAAGATGGGGAACCCATAGTGAGGAGAGACCCGAAACTTTCTCCCCAGATGAAAAGGTGGCCCACGTTCGGGGCCACAGCCTGGGCAAGGCCCATCGCGTGCGCCTCAGGTCTTGCTCACGTTTCCAGAACCCCTGCGTCAGTCCTCGCCAGCTTCCTGCCCAGACCCTTCTTACTTAGAGAGAACAGGAACCGGCGGGCTTTTGCGGAGGACAATCAGTTACCAGTGCCACCAGCCTGTAGCTTATCCCAGCCCCTGCCACAGGATGGTGTGTGTTTCGTGTCGAACCCACCACTCCCCTCCCAGCTCTGCCCATCAGTTCTCTGTTTCTGCCTCTAACAATAGTGTCTGTTTTGTAGGATTATTGCGAGGGTTGAACGCATCCATACGTGTAAGTTTTTAGAGCATTGCCGGACACGCTGCTGTCTGTGTTACCCCTCAGCCCACAACCACGCGCGCACGCACATTCCCAGAAGCCCTTGGACATCTGCAAGATGGCAGGCGGGAGCCCCTCCCACGCCTGGCCTTAGAGGTTACAGACCTGCAGCCAGAGCTCTTGGGTGGGTCAGGAGAGTGGGCAGGCCTGTTACATGGTAGGTGTGGAGCGTGCAGGGGGTGGGGTCTGAGTCTGGCAGGAGGAGTCTGAATAGGTCCTTCCAGTCTCCCAGGCCCTACAGGGGGCTGTCTCGGAGACAGGGGTCACTGAGCCACGTGCAGATAAATACACCCTTGAGCACCGTGGGCCGGAAGTGCCATTTTCCCAGGCCTCTTTCTTTTACATGTGCACTTTCACGTATAATAGATCTCAAGGAAGCCAGGAAAATTACCACAATTTTCCCATTTTAAGAAGGACTGGCTTCCAATTATAGGGAAAGGCTGTATGGATGTGGCAAATCACAGGATGGGCTCCGCGGGCAGCAAACCCTGGCTTATGAGCTTTTAATGTTTCCTTTCGTCACCATGGAACATGTTACTTGCTCTCCGCCAGTGCTTGGGCTTCTCCCTTCTCCTGGCCATGAAAGTAATAGCCAATGTGTGCGCACAGTGACAAATCAGTCAAGGCAAATATTGCAACTGTGGAGTACAAATCCACCTGAGCTCCCTTTGATCCCTTATCACAAGGTTACTTGGATGTGTCGGTGTAAGAGGATTTGGTTCTTTGTCCTTATCGGTGAAAATCTTACAAGTGAACCGAGCAAATAGGTGAATACAAAGTTTGATTTGAGGGGCCCAGAGAAGGGCCTCTGCCACACTCCCCATCCTCCCCAAAACCTATCCCCCCCATTGGTCTATTGTCTGATTTCAAATGCTACCCTTTGCAGGTATTTGCATTTCAAGGCATGGTAAAGATTTAAGTTGGAGGAAAATTTCAGTTGGAGGAAACTGTTGTTGTACAATTCAACATCAGTTTGTCTGTGGCGGAGGCACCTGCGTTAGCGTGGCAGGTCAAGGCCCAGGGAGATGGGGCTACAATTGTCCATGCATGAGGAAGTGGGCTAGGGCCCACTTGAAGCTAACAATATACATCCTTCCTTTTAGACCATGTGTCCCGCGGTGGCTGCTACATTCTGCTTTGAGTCAGTTTCCTGCTTATGATTCTACATCATGATCGAAGAGCTGCCAACATGACTCATGATGAAAAGACTTTAATTAGCAGCTTGAAGGAAAGTCAGACAATCTAACATCCCATTTCTTAGAACCTATGCTAGTTCCTAGGAGCAAATTCCCGATTGGGTAGAGTGTTCAGATGCTTGGGGATGGCTCTTGTAGGGCTGTGTTCGAAGGGCTGTGGGCCAAGAGACTATAGACCAAGGTCAACTAGTAATCACAACTCAACCATCATGGATACAAAGGAATGGAACCAGATACGAACTGGAAGGATGGAGTTGAGGAGGCATGACTCAAGGTCAAGAGATTCTACTTTGTCCTGAAGTCTGAAATGGACTTTAAATTACTTCAATTTAGATAGTGGGAACTTATAAATGTGCCAGTAAAGTACAACTTTCACTCTAGGTGAAATTGATTGCTTTACTCAAGAGTACACCGTCTGCAGGAGGTCAGCTGGCATTATTTTGAAAAATGACACATTGCGGAGGTAGCGACTACATGTATTTCTGGCAGCCAAATCTCAATCAACTCACACTGTGTTCATTTGTATACTGAACATCAGAAATGGGTTTTTGTTGGTAAAAAAATATTGATCTGTTGACTAGTGTGAAGGCTGTTAGAAATGGGATCTTATTGGTAAAATTCAAGGTTTCCAAGCTATGGAGATGGGCTAAAATATTTTAGAGGCAACCCTTCCATCCCCCTTGTCCCTCGAATCTTGCATTGCTGGGGTGTAAAACTTAGCAAGATCTGTAATCTGCTTGTGTAGGCATAGTACCTGAAATCCCTAAGTGGTCTCTGGTGAACCCATCAGTTAGGAGGATTTCTGGATGTGTGACGCTAGTTTTATGGCCCAGAATACGATCTTGACAATGTTATGTTTGGCTCAAGAGAATCTTTCATGCAAAATAAGGCCAGAGGACTTACAAGGACCAAGTGCTGGAACTTCACTGAGTTTACTGAATATTTTGCGCACGTCAATTTTGCCTCATGGCTTAATGTTCATTTCATCAATATCTGCATATGGATGAACATTTATGATGTGTTCTTTTTATGTCTGGTAGTAAGGTTGTGAATGAGTAGTCATTTTTGATAGCCACTGTTCTTTACAAAATAAACAACAAACAAAAACAACAGAAAAAATCCCACAAAGAGTTATACATGGTCATATTTTCACCTGTTCGAGATGTAGTCTGAAATCATTTTCTAGAGGGATAATTACACTGTGTGATATGTAAATACTTTCTAAATATAATGAAGGAACATTATATGATGCTCCTCCGTAGGAACATTTCTCTAGCAATAGCGAACAGGTGCCGGATAACAGGTGGGGGGAGAAGCAGCTTTGGTCTTGGAAGTGGAGCTGGCATTGGAAGGGAAACAGCCCAGGAAAGAGGCGGCAAAACAGACTTTTTGCCTTGTTTTTACCACCAGTCACCTGTGCTTGGGTCTTCCTCTTGGACCTCATTATTCTCAGCTGTAAAGTAGGGAAGATAAATGTGAAGTTTCCTTCTGGCTCTCAAGTGCTATGGCTCTCACTTCCGGGACCCCCAAGGGCAGAGGCAAGCACACTCCCCACTTTTTGGTAAGCCACCAGGAAGGCAATTTCCTCCCAACAGGTGGAGGCCCGAAATTCAGGTGCCTGGAGCGGTACTTCCATTAACAAGCCTCCTTTCCAATGCAGTGTCATTGGAGGAAAATGGGAAATTTCAAATATTCACACTTTAGTGGAAATGGATTGAATTGAATTGTTTTCATTCTGATAATTGCTATCAGTTCACACATCGGAATGTTGATGGTTTTTCTCTGAGAGGAGGTGAAAAGGAAAAGAGGTGAGAGGTCGTTTTGACCCGAGGTACAGAACTGAGCATGGGTGGGTGTGCTGGGGGGAGTAGGTGCGTGGGTGACGGTTAGTCCAAGCTGGAGCAGACCAATTCCCAGGGTGTCTGGGAGTGAAAAGGAGAGGCTGGGAAAGGAGGGACAGTGAAGTCACTTGTGTTGCTTAGCAAATTTGCCTAAGGGCCACCTCTGCTCCCACAGGCCTGGAGCCCTTACAAAAGCCCCTGCTGAACCTTAGACCTTGGGAACAGAAAACAGTCTCCCCAATCCTCCCGCCACCTGCCGCCTTTCCTCCTTCCTTTTCTACCCTTTGCTTTATAAGTTGATTCAAAAGTAAGCTTCAAGTTGGGCCTCACCCAAGTAAGGGGAGTGTGTGCATCTTTGGCCGAGTACAGCAACCCTGACTACCTTTGAGAGGGAAGCTCTGCCTCCCCTCTGGGCACGGTGGGCGGCACCTCTCAATTGCCTGTGGTATGATGGCAACATTCCAACACACGTCGCGGATCCTGCGCAGAGAGCATGGGCTGATGTTGCCGCAGGAGCCCAGGTCGCTAGAGAATCTGAGGGTCGGGTGAGGGCAGCAGCTGTCTGATGACCTTAGTGACCATCAGCCTGTTGCCTCTCTCTTTCTCAGTAAACCACTGTCAGCAGCTTTCTAAAAAGGGCGGCTTGAGAGAGAAATGAGAGTTTCTCTGCGTGTCTGAGCTTGCTTTTATGTCACCTGCTAACACTTTAGTCATCAGTCATCGGGTATAGAATTCTGAATTAGGAATAATTTTGCACTAGGATTTTGGAGGTGTACTCCACCCCCTGCTACTTGGAAAAGTGGTGTGGAGAGTCTAGGTCATTCCAATTCCTCATCCTTTCCTTTTTGTCCCCGGAACATTTAGGGGTATTTTATCACACTGTGGTGGCTTGAAACTTGGCAAAGATGCCACGGTGGTGGTGCCCTTGCTTTAATTATGTTGTGCATTCATTTCCTTAATTTCTCATAAACTTACCATATCTCGTTGAGAATCTCTCCGTGTTCTCTGTTCTTCTCAGCTAGAATGCATCTTTACTTGGATATTGGATGTCCTGACTTTATTACCTAAT
Organism: Anoura caudifer; assembly: GCA_004027475.1. Classification (NCBI taxonomy): domain Eukaryota; kingdom Metazoa; phylum Chordata; class Mammalia; order Chiroptera; family Phyllostomidae; genus Anoura; species Anoura caudifer. The sequence goes on along the minus strand of PVKU01002326.1, from coordinate 170,052 downwards.
TTGCTTACATTTTCTCTTTCATTTTCCAGATTTTTTTGTGGTTGTTCTATTTGTTGTTTCGCAAAGGTATGTTTTCAATAATCTTTTTGTGTTATGCTTTTTCTCCTTAAAACACTTACTTTATAGTTTATTCCTCACTCTTCTATCTCAGCCCATGCATTTTTCTTTTCAGTAGCATCATTTTGTCAAATTATCCTCCAGAAAGACAAAGAAACAAATCAGCCCTGGCTGGTGTAGCTCAGTGGATTGGGCATGGGCCTGTGAACCAAGGGATCGTGGTTCGATTCCCAGTCAGGGCACATGCCTGGGTTGCAGGCCAGTTCCCGGCAGGGGACACAGGAGAGGCAACCACACATTGATCTTTCTCTCCCTCTCTCCTTCCCTTCCCCTCTAAAGATAAATAAATACAATTTTAAAAAAAGAAACAAACAGATAAAACCCATAAGAGTACAAAAATGTCTTAAAACTCTTGAAATAAAGAAAATACTCTTCCATTTCAATATCCCCTTTGTGGTCACATGGATTAAGACATTCTTGTGGCTCCAGTGGCACATGTTCAAGGCTTTCTTCTACCTCTAAAATTCTGATTCAACCAGAAGTTCCAGGAAAAAACTGAGTCATCACTGAATCCTTAAATGTAAGATCTATGGCCTTGGCTAATGCGGCTCAGTTGGTTGCAACAGCTTCCCATAACCGAGAGGTTGCAGGTTCAATTCCCAATCAGGGCACATACCTACGATGTGGGTTGGGACCCCGTCTGGGCACATACAACCCAGGTCTGGGTGCATACGGGAGGCAACCAATGGATGCTTCTCTCTTTCATTGATGATTCTCTCTCTCCCTTCCTCTCTGTCCAAAAAGCAATGAAAAAATGGCTTCATGAGGGTTTAAAAAAATGTAAGGAGTATGCAATCATTGTAGCCATATCAGTGGGCAAAACGTAAACTAGTGGCTCCTTCCAAACGTCGATGCGGACTATAGAAAAAACAGCACTTCAGCGTGGGGAAGCGTAAAGTCACGGTCCTCCTGCTGAGCTCCAGATTTACGAGCCAGGATGATTCCCTCTCAGCAACTCCAGAGAATCAGAGGGGCCACTGGAATCGTCGTCGCAACTGCAAACTGGCTTCCCAGCAGCCCAGACTCGGAGTTTAATTACACCTACATCCGCATACCTCTTCACTCTGTTGAGATTGATCTTCACAAGGAAATCTAAATTTCTCCTGGTTTTTGTTTTCCTTTTGGGTTTTAAGATCTGAAATTCAATAACTACAAGGCTGACAGTGCTAAAGCCTTTTCAGCGATAGGCAGTTCCCCATTTTAAGGGTGTACTCCAAACTGGCATCTCTCTCCAGGTCCAGAGTCGGGGAGCAGGCCGCAGCATGTTCGGGGCCTCCCTGACGGAACAGAAAGGGCTCCTGGGGTGGAGGAGACCAGGAGACAGCAAGGCCAGGAGGTGGCATGTCGTCTGAGAACTACGGAGTTTCAAAGATAGGCTGCTCTGTCTCTACAGGTATAATAGCTGAGGAAATGTGATGGAAAAAGCCTACACTGAGTATGAAGACCCTTTCTGTCCCATCTGTCTGTGCGTGGTGGGAAGCCTGGTGGCAGCAGGCACACCATGTAGGAGGTGGCTTGGCATGTTTTCTCATCCATTCCTTACCTTCACTGCAGAGATGCAAATGTATTCATTCCATCAAGGCCAGACATTTCCACCTGGATAATAATTCAGATCCCATAACTGGGTTATCGCCTTTCTGGGAATTTGTTCTAAGGAAATAGCCTAGGAAAGGAAATATAATTTTACCTGTTCTATGCAGCAAAATTATTTATAATTGTGGAACCAGTGGGCACAATTTTAGCATCACACAAGGGGAATAGTATGTAAACTATGCTATTTCCTTGATAAATTATTAATAATAATAGTTATTAAGGCCATGCAACAGTAAGAAAGGGGATTTACAGTTAAATATTAGCAAGGAAGCAAGAACACAAAATATCACCTATATTATGATCACAAATGTTAAAGTGTATTCATAGACACCAGGTTGAGAAAAATGCAAAAATGAAAAATATTTATCTACAGTTCCTGGCGGAAGTGTGGTTGATCTTTCGTCATCTCTTTTCGTCTTGCTGTGGCTCACTTGGGGTCTAACCCTGAAAGGCCTGCTGTGGAGAAAAGCAGCTGAGAATCCCGGTCCCCGACACCCCCCCTCGGTGTGTTTTCAGGGTGCACTACTTAGATCTAGGATGCTAAGGCATTCCATGTAAACAACAGAAAGCAAAGCAAAACAAAACATGAAAAGATTTTTGACCAAATAAATGTTCAATTCATTGATCTCAAAAATGTCACCGCAGGGCTCCTTAGAGCCCTCGATATGCTAATACAGAACTCGACTCTCCCAGAAAAAAAAAAAAAAGAAATATGCTGTCTTTTCAAGATGCATCAGGCTACAGAACCAGTCCCCCAACCCAACACACGCACACTCACACACACACACAAAGGCACCGCTGCGGGCGATTTCCGGTCTGACCCGGGCGTGCAGTCACTTTGCTCCGGCAGAACTTAGCCAAACCTTTCCCAGTGTTTTGTGGCATCCGCTGTGAGCACCTTCCTGAACCCTCCAGGCAGAACGAACCGCTACTTCCACTTCGTTCCCATTCCACTTCGCCTCTTCTTAGGGCACGTTGTTCTCATTGGCAATTACTTGGGACTGCTCTTCAGCTAGAAGAGCGATTTTCAGTCATCGCTGTGCTTCAGAATCAACTGAAACCTTTGACACGGCCCCGATGCCCAGGGTTCAGTTCCGTTTGGTCTGCGGGAGACCTCAGCAAGGTCTGGTTAGGACCACGGAGAGAGAGAGCCAGATCTTCAAGGCCAGATGAGAGTATTATTTACCTTTTTATTACTAGGCCCGTCCAATGTTCAATATTAAGTTCCCTATTTTTCTTCAATGTCACACCTCACTGTTGCTCTCAGGCTTTGAGGAATGAGTACCACAGCATAATTCTCTGAAGTTCAACAACTCAGGGCTAGTCTAGCCTTCAAGCTATTGCTCAAAAGGATGATAGACCAGAATGTGGCTCAGGGAGAGGCAAGAGTGATACTCTCCTTTGCCGCCTAAGAACCTTAGTAATCAAGATAATACTTTAATGCAACATGTTAAAAAACTGAAATGAAAGAAAATAAAATCTATGATCAACAAAATATCACTCTAAATAAAGACAGGGTCAGTTACAGTGGTATGCCTAATCATGCCAGAGTCTGAGGCAAAAGAAAAATCAGCAATATCAATGCTGTCCTTATTTTAAAATTTGGTATTGTGTTCATTATGGAATTTTGCATTAATTTTCATTGTTTAACATGTTGCACTAAATAGTATTTATCACAAACATGACTTGTCTGATCACTGATAAACTTTGTGTCCCCTCCAACTTTGTGCCGAAGCAAGTACGTCATTTGCTTCACCCTGGTCTCTCACCAAAGGTGGACGAACACTGGGAATCTTCTCTGAAACTGGGCTGTGACTTTGTGGAAGGTGCTGGGTTCCAGACCACACAGTGCCCAGTTAAACTCCAAGGACAGAAGCTAACCAGCAAATTCTTCCAATGCTATAGTATGAACCGATCCCTATAGACACAGAAATTTTTACAGAAGAAAAAAATATTTTTTGACAGTACAAGACTGATCTGGAATAGGCTCCCTATTGGACTAGCCACTTGATACCAACTGCAGGCAGCCCCAGTCTGGGGATTGTTTTGAGAGTGGTAAAAGTTGGGAAAGAGGGTATTGTAACATCACAGTTAATACACCAAGGATCTGCTACAAGAATGGCGGAACTCTGAGACAGGACAGCAAGGAGCCCCTATGCCGGAACCGATGCCATGGGCACAGAACTCCAAATGCCTCAATGCAAGGGAACAGCTTCGCCACAGCCCATGGATGTCTGTTGGGATGAAAGATAACCAGGATCTGCAGGTGCAAATTCCGACTACACAGCCAAAAGTAAGATGGAAAACCACTGGTATAAATCTTATCAGGGAGATCATCCCCAAGGGCTGTCAAGTACAGAAGGTGATCAAAGGATTTCTGAGACTATTTTATTGTGAAACTGGAATGAAATGACCTGGGGTGGCCCGGGAGATTTCCAGGAATCCCTGAAGTATTCTTCCCCAGTGAAGATATATAGGATGAGGGAGTTTGTGCGGTAGATTTGGTTGCTTTTAGGAAATAATCCAAAGCAGCTGAGTCAGCCCTGGAAGTCCGGAGCAGGCACAGGCAGTGGGCGTCCTGTAGGTGAAATTCAGGGGCAGGAGATTATGCTCCTCCTGACTCGGAGGGAAGAGGTGCAATGCCACCCTTGACTTCCTGTCAAGCCACCGTCCCCTCTCTGCTGCAGCTGTGAGGCCAATAAATAGGATCTCCGTCACTTACTGAGTGGCCCTGTCCTTCTTAGGAATCCAGAGTCTGTATGGAGTAGAAAAGGTGCAGGAGAATGGGGGCAAAGCTACCCAAGGCTTGGGTGCTCACTGTGACCCCAGAGCCAGCTGGTTAGGGCTCCAGGTGTGCAGAGAGCATGCAGGGCTCTGACAGGGGGGACTGTGGCCAGACATCCTCCCCGGGGGCACCCAGAGGACAAAGAGAATTGTCCTGCTCTCAGAGAGACGGGGTGAGCTCTGTGTGAGGAGCGCTCTTGGCCCCGAGCAGCACCCCCACGTGGAGGTTGAGCACCCAGGCTTCCCTTGCGGAAAATCTGCCGGAAGCTCTTGTTGAATGTGAAACTAGGACCCCTAAGAAAGAAAACGAGACTCAGAGCTGCAAGAAAAGAGATCTCATTTGGAGAGCGTGAGGAATTCCTGTAATAGTTACGCTTAAACGAGCTGCTCAGGGCCTACACGGCATGGCTGATGCGTGCGTGTTGTTTGATGTGCTGAAACCATTTTCTCTTAGGGACCAATGGGAGCAATTGTTGAGGTTCCCCAAATAAACAACACGTTCTTGCCACCACCCCCACATACCACTTGGGGGTAAGAATGTGAAAGGTAGATGCCGGGGCAGGGGGTGCAAAGATTTTGCCAAGGCAAGAATGGAGCAGGAAAGTAAAAATACATAATGATTATTGGTATGTCAGCAGGTGGCAGAATTCCTTTCTCCTGGGACAAGGATTTTTCTTTCTTTCTTTTATTTTCTTCTTCTTCTTTTTTTTTTTTTTTGTATCAAGATACCTTGACGGGCGGTTTTGTTCAGAATGAGTGAGCTCTCAGGCATGGCCTATACCACCAGGGAAAACCAGAGGGCGCCACTGTGCTCCGCCCAGTAAAGGAGGAGATGATGGGACTCTGGGGAGTCACCATAGATGGCGGGCCCTGCTGCCGCAGGGAGGTGAGCGGAGATGTGGTAGGGGAGGCTGAGAGCAGACCGAGTGCCCTTTGGGCCTGGGGTGTGAGATCTGCCAGAGGATCCCCTCTCCCCGCCTTGCCCCGTCTCCAGTGGGGCTGCCCCACGCTGTCTTTCAAGGTCTCCGCCGCGCTTGGCTGGGCCCTCTCCTGCAGCCTCAACCTCGCTCTCCCCAACGCCTAGCTCCTCCGTCAAGTCTCCTGGAAGCCAAGTGGCTTTCGCAAGCACAACAAAATCAAAAAGGGTTAGTATTCTGTACCCAGGTGCATTGTGGGGGGTGAAAGTAAAGAGAAATGAATAGTCAGAGAATGTTAGCTTCAGGGAAAGCTGAGAAGGAAACGGAAATGAAAAACGGATGCAAAAGGCGGAGAAGAAGCCAAAGCCCTTGGAACTCCTTGGCCCGCGGCAGGTAGGGGATGGGGACTCGGGATGGAGGCCTTCTCACGGGAGGGTGAGGCTCCAGCCATCTGGTTTCACTACAACAGTGAAAGGTGACCCCGTGAAGCTGGCCGAGGCGAGGACTTGCAGGTGACTGACGCAGAAATGAGAGCTTAAATGCCGTCACGTGTCACCTAATGGCATAATAGTTTCCTGTCCCAGAATAATAAAAAGGCACTTGACAAAAGGCTTTTACATGAGTAAGAAGAACATCATTTCTGAATAGTTAATGCAAAAGTTGCCATAAAATGAAATGATCGTTAAATATGTAAATGCTATTTACACGTGCTTATTACTCCAGTAACTCTTCTTTTACATAATACAAGCTCCGTGCCCTAATTTGCTGCTTGGTCGTGGGCTCCACAAATCAAAATCTGGGACAGCTTTTCACAAAGAAGCATGTTGATGAAATGCACGGAGGAAACCTCCTTTCCGTGCGAGCGGGAGGTCTCTGCTTTTGGCCTGTTGCTCTCGATCAGGGGAGGGAAGATGAAGGTAACACAGATGCCGGGTGGGAAAGGGCCGTGTGGATCAAAGATAAGCCCAGCTCTCCAGGCTCAAGTAGAGACCAGTGGTCCCCATAGTTTCCAATGCAGTGTTTTTAATTTGTTTTTTAAATCGTCACCCGAGGATGTGCTTAGAGGGGAAGGGAGGGAGAGAAACACCGATGAGAGAGAGAGAAACATGGATTGGTTGCCTTTCATAGGTGCCCTGACCTGGACGGAGCCCATAACCCAGGCATGTGCCCTGATGGGAATCAAACCCGTGACATTTCGGTTTATGGGATGGCATTCCAACCAAATGAGCCATATCAGTCAGAGCCTAATGTAGTATTAAGCAAAATATTAAGAACTTCTTAGGAAAATTTTCCTTTTACTTTCATCACAAGTGAGCCAAGCTTTTTCTTTCTTCTGAGGGTTGCTTAAATAGCATGAAGCTGTATTTTTTTTCTTTAGTTTCATTAAAAGAATCAAGGCCTGCGACTCAAAGTGCAGTCTGCGGACCCTCAGGACTTAGCATCATGCAGAGTCTGTTAGAAATGCAGAATCCTAGGCCCCACCCCTAGCTACTGACTCAGAATCTACACGTTAACCTATTCCGCAAGGTGGATTGGTATGCACAACCCTCGTGGTTCTACAACATCGTCAATCTGGAGAAACTGGAACTGCGTTTCTCCTGCAGGACCACAAATTAGAGTTGGCCAAAAGAGAAATTTGCGTGAGACTGCCAGGCGGAGGCGGAGCCGCATCCCTGCTCCCCCAGGGTCCTCCCAGCTGCCTTGAGAAACACTTGCAGGCCACGACGCTGGGTTCCAGCTCTCTCACACCACACCAGCCCCTTTTTCAAACTGCCCTTCTTGCTAATCAAAGGAACTGCAAGTCCACCTCCAGCCGTGGAGGCCTCAGCCTTCCACAGAACCCACCATCATTGCTCCTCCTTCCTGCTCGCTTCCAGAATGTCCCTGGAAGCTCCAATTTGTCCACACCTGCCAGCGCTCCAGGAAGTTTCCTTAGTGACTTTTCTCTGATTCTCCAACTCTGCTCACCGGACTGTACTTCCCACTTATCTCACGATCGTAGTAGCTTCAGTTCCTATAATAATGTCCTTATTCCATGTTCCTCATGGTGGTTCTGCTTTGCCTGTACTAATAATACAACCCTTACTAATAATACATTAAAGTTTTGGAAGCACTGGTCTAGGTCACATACATGAGTAGCAAAGAAACATTGCAAGTTATCCATTTCTAGCAAGCCCACTCGCCCCTTCCTGTGGAGAGTTTCTACATACAGTATGCACTTTTCAAGAAGCGGTATGGGTAGCTTCGGAGGTTTTATAATTTTTTGTGAGTGCCCTTTTTTTATATTATTGGAACGAGTTAAATAGAGACGGTCCAGCCTGGGAAACCTACTAAAGTCCGCATTCTTAAAAGTTTTCCTGGTGCATTTTTGAGTGATTAGCTGTGAGCATTTTGAGTGCTGTGTTGGCTAGATCTCAAAAACAGCCCGAGGTAGTGAAAAGTTGGAAAGTACTGTTGTTTTGGGGTTTTTTTTCCTTACTTAACTGAAAAACAATTTTTTTTTTTGGTTGGGGAGGAGTCTATTGAGCTTTAGGTTTCCTTGGATCCAGAGACTTAGATGCTGTCATGAGGACTGAGTGTCTCTCCATCCCTCTTCTCTGTATCCTCATTTTTGGCAGGATTTCTTCCAACAGCCACTGGAGAGAGTTCACGGCTCTCAGTCCAACTGAGCATGAAACATCTGCTTTCTGGTCACCAGGGCACATGTTCTGGGATCAGCTGGATGGGTCCTGAAGCACTGGCCAGCTCCACCGCTTGTCAGGAGACGGGACGCTCTGGTGGTCCAGGTCTGGGTCACAGGCCTGGGGCCACCCCAGCAACTGTGGTCGGAACAGCCCCCATCTGCAGTAGCCTGCTGTCCTGCGGACGGAGTAGGAGTGAGGCAGAAAACAGTGGTACAGCGCAGGAGGAAAACCTCTGTAGGGGGCACAAAGGCCCACGGCCACCCTAACAAAGCCAACTCGTGGTCCCCCCGGTGCTTCCTATCAATCACTGATTTTTTCTGTACTAGGTTTCTGGAAAACAGCTATAACAGGACATCATGTTTTCTAAATTTTACATTTATCGTGTTCTTTGTTGACATTTTAGAAAGTGCAGGAAAGCATAAAAAAGAGGGAAAGTCACATTAATTTTACCACCAAGAAAAAAATCATTGTGATCATTTAGGTGTGTAATTTTTCCAAGTAATTTACTAAAGAGTATTTTCCATTTAAATACACTTCTACACTGTGCTTTTCAACGGTTGTTCGGTTTTCTGCTGTACATTGGAATATACAAGCAATCCCACAGTGAGAGACCTTTTTATTGTTTCTAAATCGTGGACACTGTGTACAAAATACCTGTGCACAGCCCTGGCCAGATAGTTCAGTTGGTTGGAGTGTCCCCCTAATACGCCAAGGTAGTGGGTTCCATCCCCAGTCAGGGCACTTACAGGAATCAACCAATGAATGTGTCGATAAGTGGAACAACAAGTCATGCCTCTCTCCCTTACCCCACCCCTCCTCTTTTTGTCTCTCTAAAATACATACATGCATACATACTTATACATAAATGTTTGTGAACATCTATAACTTCCATAGGTTAAATGCCAAGCAGAGAACTTGTGGGGTTAAGAGACGTGAACACTTGCCAAATCTTCAACATTTTGTTATTCATAACTGCCTGCTGCTTCTTCAACAATGATCATTCAAAGTATACTTCCTGCTTATCAATTTGATCAGCAAAAATAACATTGTTGTTTCCCTTTGTATTATTTTTGTGAAGTTAACACGCTTGTTTTATGAACGTTGATGCATTTATATCTTTTTTGTGAACTGGCTCTTTGGTCACTTGCCCACTTTAAAAATTGGAGTATTTACCTTTTCTCGGGCTTTTTTTTTTTTTTTTTTTTTTTTTTTTTTTTTTTTTTTTTTTTTTTTTTTTTTTTTTTTTTTTTTTTTTTTTTTTTTTTTTTTTTTTTTTTTTTTTTTTTTTTTTTTTTTTTTTTTTTTTTTTTGGTGCTTTTTATACTAAGGACATTAATTTTTTATAATATATATTAGAAATATTTTTCCCAATTTAACATGTAGTTTTCTATCTTTTTTAAAATGGAAATTCAGATGTTTCTAATTTTGTAAACCAACCTTTCCATTTATATAATTTGCTTTTAATACCTTTCTTAAAACTGTCTCTTTCACTCCAAAAAAAAAAAAAAAACCCCACAGAAATAAAAATGGAAATTCCTAGGTCTCTTCCAGGCATCCTGTGCTATTAAGTAGATATTTAGTTACCCACTGATATGACTTACATCTGCCACACGGCTGTCCCTCCCAACGTCCTTACCTGAGAAGGTGGAAGTTATCTACAGCCATTTCTGATGTAAGATACTGTTATTTCAAACCATGTTACCCACATGAATGTGGGTTTCTTTTCATTTAGACCATTCATTTCCAGTGATACGTGTGTCTCTTCAGCTCCCGGAAATACATTGTGTCCTGGCAGCTGCTTGGTAGTATATTTCATTTTCTGCAAGCTGCATCTTATTATTTTGATGATGTGAAATTATTTTGACTTATTATTTTGACTGCTATTTTCCCATTTTTTTGTATACAGTGTAGGCTAATTTTGTGAAGCTAAACAAGTTCTGCTGAGATTTTTGTTGGAATTCCTTAACATTTATTCATTAACTTGGGGAAAAATATTTTGTCCCATGCAGTAGAGTTTTCCATGCCTTTCCTCTTTCTCAAAGGGCCTCATTTCCCAAAGTGAACTTGTTTCAAGCCCCTCGAAACCAGGCCAACCCTTGTACTGCCATCTGGAAACCTCAAGCCTGGGGCTCGTGGCAGGGAAAAGGCTCCTTCATCTGTGCTCTTCCTAGGGAGCCCAGGGACCCCTCTGGCATTGATGACGCTTTCCATAAAGGACCAGGAGCTCGAAACCCTTCACAGCCAAGTGAGATCTGACCTTGGGATTCCAGCAGGTGCACCAGAAAGACGGGGTCACCATTAATAACAGGCCCCTCCCACGGTCTTTGCTTCTACAGAAAAGAAGACAGTTGTTGGAACGTTCCGCCTGAAGCATGCTCCTCAAGAAAAACTTGCCAGAACCCACAGCGGCAGAACTGGTCATTTTCTTCCACCTCAGAGCAAATTCTTTTAGAGCAGCAGGAAATGAAACGGTATTCACACTATCAATTACCCCAGCTGTTTACCTAATGAACTCAGCTGTAGAGACAGCCGTTTTCAAGAGCAGAAAATATAATAAGGCCACAGTCAGCCTGCAGTAACAAGCACCTCGGCAAACTCAAGGCCTGAATTCATGCCATTACAGTCTACCTGCCAGGAAGATGCCCTCCCATTATTGACTTATAATGCCATGTTATTTATTGGGATAATTATGCTTTTCTAACCCTCAGGGACCCAGAATCAGAGAAAGTAAGCAATTTAGTCTTATTCATTCAGCCTGTGAGCAAATTTCAAATTAGCATAGATCTCTCCAAGATCTATTATACTTCATGGGGCACCCTGCAGCCCCAGTCCCTCCCCCCGAAGATTACAGAGGCTTAGAGGGCATTGTATGACTCCGTGGGAAGCTGGTTCTTCTAAGTTCAGTGAAACAAATTTCTACTTTGTCAGAACAATTTTGCCCAGAACCCTCACTCACCGCCCCCAAACGTTAGCATCTTGTGCCTGCTCTCTGAACTGCTTTATGATACCGTGTGATAAAATGAACTTTGAAAATAGCACACATATTCCACATAACTCTACAAAGGAATTATTCTCTCTCAAGAGGAAACAGAAGCTTGGAGTGGTTAAATGACTTCTTTGGTGGACACAAGTTAATAATTTTCTTTTTACTGAGTGTAATTTACGTAATTACTTATCTAATTTCCCTCCCAGGGTCCCACGTCCTTGAAATCAGACCTTGTGTAGTTAGGTCTTGAGTGCCCCAGGCTCTGGCAGAGGTTCTGATGTATAGAGCAAGTTTAATAATTGTCTGTTGAATAGTAGGAACATATTAGGCTAGACATCAGCAAAATGACGGGATCCAATCTCAGTTCTAGTAATTATTAGCCTTATGAACTTGAGTCCATGACTGTTCTCTGATCTTAATTTTCCACGTCTCTAAACGAAGGTAATGATACTAAACTTCTCTTTCATATACGTTTCCTTAAAAAATTAAGTGAGGGAAGGGTTTTGAAATAAATGATGAAGTACAGATAAAACAAAATCCATCTTAATAAATACTTGTTGGTGGAAATTGAGGAGAGTAGATTAGAAGAGGCCACTATGACTCGTTGCTCCCCTCCCTCTCAATTCGCGGATCAGAGCTGTTTTCCTGCCGTGGGTGTTGATGGAGTTGATCCCAGGGGGCCCTTCATCCTGGTCGGCTCTGGACCCTTCGGCGTAGTGCAGCAGGCAGATCTTAGAATACAGAAGCAAAATATTCAGGCTTAATACCTGTTTTAGTAACACACGGTCAAGTTGTTGAAGCCCCAGATTTCAGTTTCTACCTTCTTTCCAATAAAGTAATGATGGCCATAGCATTGGTGCGGATTCATGTGGAGGGAGGGATTGACTAGGGTATCTTTAAACAACACTGCAGGTACTTACATCGCTCCCTGACTCCCTCGTGCCTTTGAGGTCTCACCATTTTGGGGGTGAAAGTAGAGTTTAGAGAGAGTGGGGAATGAGATGGGGGCCTCAGAGCTGGAGGCGGATGCATAAGCCCACAGACTCACTGATAACCAATGAGGGTCAGGAATACCATTTTCCCCGCTCCCCCTAAAAGGACGCATGTTGCAGGTGGCAGCTGGGAGTAAATCCTGCCCCAGGTTCGGACCCACTTCCACTGGGGTTGGAGTTAGACACCGAATCCATCACTAAGTGCCTTCTGATCAGATGGCTTTCTGCTCAAGGAACCACTGGAGCTTGGGCAGCTGGGCGGCCTTCCTGTCAGGGCCCGAGCCACCAAAGTCCTCATTGCAGGGATGGTCCTGGTGGGGATTCGTCACAGGCATGTGATGAGGCCAAGCTGCCAGCTGCTTTGCCCTGCTCTCCGGTAACTCCAGTTCTTCCTCTTCCCGGAGGGGTCCTGGCTGCAATCTTCTCCTCCATCTCCCTCATGAATCTCGCCCAGAATTTGCCATTTTCCTGCAAAATCAATCTCTCTCTCTCTCTCTCTCTCTCTCTCTCTCTCTCTCTCTCTCTCTCTCGCTTTGAACTTAGCTGCTTACTCAGAGGATGGAATCTGAAATAAAACTGGTCTAGTTAGCCGTGGGAACGGTACGCATTTCCTAAACATCAAAGTCCCATTTTTTTCCTGTTGTATTGCACACGAGTTTCACGCAATTCACACGAATTGCCACATTTCACCTGAAGAAATGAATGTCCCATGTGGAAGCAAAATGAACACTCGCAAGGTTTCCTGTGGCACCTTTTCCTCCATCAGCTCTGTTCCCGCACTTTCTCAGCACCAGTTAGTCACAGACGCTGCTCAGGCCTGATTCATATTCATGGAAAGAGAAAACAAGCCTGTTAAGAATCCTTGAATTGAAGGGTGACGAAAGCAAAGTGCCTCAGGAGACATTTCTGCTCTGGAGCACAGCTCAGGGCCCCCGCATCTGAGAGGAAGGTGATGATGAAAGACAAAAACATTTTTTAGTCGGGGATTTTATAAACTAAGCCTCGGGGATTCATCCTCGGTGGTGGAAGGATAGAGTGTCACACAGGCAAACAGCCTGCTGATTAATTTTAAGGACCTTTCCTATGAGCAAAACAGTTTTATTACTTTGTACCTTTGCTAAGGATGGGGGTCCAGGAAAAGGCAGGAAGGGCAGAAAAAGATAGTTAGCTTTGACTTCCGTGGTGGAAAATATTTTCTCAAAATGATCATGTTAGGCCGTGGTGTGGCCACCGGAAACACTGTTAAAAAACACTGTGTATTACTGAGATCCAAACTCAAATGAGGCCTCAGTACCACCCAGCCACCTCGTATTTCCTTTAGACTTCTGCCTTCCACCGGCCAGCATGGCTGGTTCAAGTCTTCTCCAGTTCTCCCCAAACACCCCACGTTGCCTCTCCTGGGGGGTCCCCAGAGACAGCATAGCATACAGTTGCAAAGTAAAAGTAACAACTGTCAGAACTCCATTGACATTTTGCCTATCGCGTGCAAATTTGCCGTCGCCGGTACCCTGTTAGGCAGCTGGGACTGCCTAACTAACAAAATGCCACAAACAGGGTGGTGGAAACATCAGACACTTAATGTCTCACGGTGCCGGAGGCCAGAAGCCCAAGTTCAAGGGCCAGTTCGTTCTGAAGGTGCTAGTGAAGGACCTGGTGCAGGCTTCTCTCCTGACTAACACCTGCTGGTGTGCGGGCCGTCCCTGATGGCTTCTGCGGCATCGCCTGATCTCTGCTTTCATCTTCACGTGGTACTCTCCCTGTGCATGTGTATCTGTGTCCAAATTTCCACCATTATAAGGACTCCAGACGCACTAGATCAGAGCCCACCCCCCCTCCAGGATGAACTCAGCTTAGCTAATTGTATCTGTAGTGACCGATTTCCAAATAATGTCACATTCTGATGTAGTGGGGACTAGGACTTTAACATATGAATTCAACTCCTGCAGTGTGCCTCCCTACCCCATGAATGACCTTCTCAGTAACTTTTCTTCTTCAGTGTGGCTACTCCCTCCAGAGAAGTGGTGGAGTCCAACCCTTCCTGCCTCCTCAGAAACAGCTCGATCAGGCATCGCCTCTTCAATAGCTACAGTCGCTTCTTCTATATCGACTCTTTGTAATCAGTATTTAAACAAGTTCACTTCTCCCCACCTCAAGAGACAGCTGCAGCAACAAAATGCTTCCCGTGGACCTCACGTCCCTCTTCAGCTCTGGTCCTGCCCTCTCTTTTCCTTCCCAGCCTCCATCAGCTCTCTCCTCTTGCTAGATCCTATTCACTCAACTCACCACACTCTGGCTTCCTCCCTCACAGCCAGCGACTTCCTTGTTGCCAGATGTCACGGCCTTGACAGACTTCATTTCACCTGACTCTTCATCTCGGCTTAATATTGGTGACCTGTCCTGACTTCTGGAAGTTTTCACCTATTTCAGCATCCATGGCTACCCATTCTCCCGACACCGTGTTGTCTTGGTTTGCCTCCTACCCTCCTGGCTGCTACATCACAGCCTCCTTTCCTGGCTGGTCTTTCCTTGTCAATTCCTTAAAGTGTCAGCATTTCTCAGAGTCCCATCCTCAACACGTTATGAATCCTTCTGTAATTCCTCCCAGCCCCAAAGCTCCGTTTGCCAGCTGTGCGCTATCACTACCCAATATCATTTCAAGCCACAATGGCTGTCCTGAGCTCCAGACTTATGTATCTAATTATCTGTGGAGGCCTTCAGGAAGATGTCCACAGCCATCTCAAATGCAGTGCACCCTAATGGGTTCCTCCATCTGTACCCAATATCTTAGTCCGTGATGCTGCGATTTTACCCAGCGTGTGAGTTTTGCTTTCTCACATTCTACATCCAACCTATTCTTTGGATCCTCTACATCCAACCTATTCTTCAGATCCTCTCATTATTTTTGGGAATTCTCCGTCTGGTAGTAGCTTATTTCAGGCTGTTAAGCATTATTCTTCCAGGCTCCTGCAGCAGCCTACAGATAGGTCTCTTTGCCTCTGATCTGGCAGTGTTCTGATCCATTCTCCACACCCACACCGCAGCCAGTGCCACCTTTCAAAGTATAATACCGCTCTCCTGCTAGGAGAGATTTTTGATGGCTCCCCTCGCTCTGCAACTAAAATGCAGACTCCTTAGCATGGACCGTTGCAGCCTGTCCTGGGCTTGGCTCCTCAGCATCGTTGCTCTGCATTTGAATGGAGAGCTGCAATCACTCTACAGTATTTGCAGATCCCCGATGCGCTGTGACTTCTCTCATCCGACAGCCCTTATGCATGTCGCTGCTACGGCATGAAACATCCACCTTTCGCTCCTTTGTCCTTGCTCCACTAACCACTGGCCTGGTAAACTCATCCCTGAACCTGGTATACAAAGTCCCCTTAAACTTTCTCACACTAGTATGCTCCTACCAGGTTTTATAACTTCCATCACATTATGCGAGGGGTGGACCCCCCACAACCTGGAACTTATTAATAAAGAATTGTGCACTTATTCTTGCACATTTAAACTTCAGTACTCTCCATTTGATGCAATGCTCCTATCAAGACTTTTTTCCATTGCTCTAAACAGTTACTGAACTCATAGATTTTGATGCCTTTTAGTGCTTCTGCTGGTTTTGTTTCATCTCTTCCACATCAGCAAAACATTTCCCTTTGAGGGCTTTTTTTCACCTCGAGAAACAACAGAAATTCTCTTGGGGCAAGATCAGGTGAATAGGGAGGGTAGGGTACTGGGGTCATGCTATTTTGGATCAAAAACTGCTGAACACTCAGTGCAGTGTGGGCAGGTGCGCTCATAAATCACCCACTATAAAATGGGCAAACGTGTTGAAAGAGTCTTCAAAAATATTCACTGAAGCAAAATGCAGCTTCTCACAACAACACCAGCTGGTACATGGACACAGATGGGCCTAGAACACTCACCCAGCAGAGGAAGCCTGCACCACAAGGGGTCTGCCCTCCCGAAGGTAGTTCTGGTTTTTCTGAGTGCCCCTTTGTGTGTTATACAACACATACATATTAATATAGTTCTTTAGAACTGGGGCTTTGCAATCTTTGGATTTGAAATAGCCTATCTCTGAGCATATAGCTCAGGACCTGGCAGGTAGTAGTTAGATAAATATTTGTTAAATGGAAAGAATTGATCGAGCCTTCAGACTTTGTCCGAACAACCACATTGGACTTAGATTGCAAACCAGAAGCAGTACACTCACCATTTTGAAACCAAGTGTTCTCAAATGCAGGTGAGTTTCAAAAAAGAATAAGAATCCTTCCCAAAAGTTTAAGTGCATGAGAACATGGTTTTTAATATTTATGGTTTTGACAGTTTTAAAAACATCACCTACATGTTTGTAGTGAATACCCAAGGTCAAATTTGAAAGAAAATATAAGCTTTTCACTTGTACATTGATTTGAAAAGGTACCCTTACTGTTCCAGGTATCCGAGAGCACTACCGGTTGTTGACCTCTGGGTAACGAGGAAGAGAATGATGGTGGGTGGGTACTGCTAGGGGAAGCACATTAAAGGCGTCTGTTGCTCTCACCAAGGGAAGCCTCTAGACTCTCCCAGAGGGTTTGGTGCAGCATAATAAAACAGTATGAAGGGGATAACCTTCTAACTCATCTATTTGTAATATTACAAGGTCATCCTGAGCCCGAGCCCTAATTAAGGGGTCAAGAGAAGATTGCTTAATTCTATAACCTAATAATAAAATCTGTCAACTCTGCTATCAGAATACATCCCAAATCTAGCTACTTTCCATGACCCTTTCTGCTTCTCCTTTGGGTCTACTCACCATCATATCGTGCATGGATTATTTTAAAAATTTTCTAATTTCTAACATTTGCCTTTGCACTTTCACTTGGTATAGTTTTAAAATCCTCACCCAAGGATATGTTTACTGATTTAGAGAGAGAGAAGGAAGAGGAAAGAGAGAAAGAGAGAGAGATTGAGAGAGAGAGAGAGGGAGAGGGAGAGGGAGAGAGAGAGAGAACACCAACACTGGTTGCCTCCCATATCCTCCCCAACCAGGGACTGAAACCACACCTCCGTACGCTCTGAGCGGGAGTTAAACCCGCAGCCTTTTTGTCTGTGGGATAATGCTCCAAGCAGCTGAGCCACCTGGCCAGGGCTCACTTTGCATTCTCACTACAATAGTTAAAGGAACCTGCTAACACAGAAATGGAAACATTGTCTTCCTTTGTGTGATTCAGAATAAAACCCAAAGTGCTTATAAATGAGTTGGAGGATTTTGACCAGCCTCCCTCACTCCCAGCTACAACCACTCTATCCCCTTCTCCTGCTGCTGCACCTTTACTCTCTCCACTCAGCCAATTAGCCTCCATAGAAAGTCAGTAAGGACGTCAGACCCAAGAACACAAGGGACCAACCGGACCTAATGGGCATTTGCAGAGGACCACACCTAGCAGAAGCAGAATAAACAATTTTTTTGCAAGTACACCCAGAACCTTTACCAAGTTAGGTTACATCTTGGTCCACAGGAAATTTAAAAGATCCAAATTACATAAAATACGTTACCTGACCACAATAGAATTAAATTAAAAATCAGTGGCCAAAAATATGTGGGAATTCACCAAATATTTGGATACAAACAACACACTTCTAAATAATCCATGGATCAAAGAAAAAAAATCACATGGAGAATTTGAAATTATTGAGATATTTTGAACTGGGCAGAAATGAAAACACGGCATTCCAAGCCTGTGGAATGCAGCTTAGCCAGGGTTTAGAGAGAAATCGGAAGCACAGGATATTAATGTTAGAAGGGAAGAAAGGTCTCAAATCATGACCCAAGCTTCTACCCTATACTCCGAAAGAAAAGGAAGAAATTAAAATCAAGTGAGCAGAACAAAATAAACATAGAAAGAGAAACTAATAAAATAGAAACTAACTTCAAAAATTAATGAAACCACAAGCTAGGTCTTGCAGAAGATATGAAAAGTGATTAAGCTCTAGCCAGACTGACCAGAAAAAAATTTTAGAAACCCACAAATTACTAGTATCAAGAATTAAAGCAGGAGCATCACTGCTGATAATACATTTACTGAAAGGATAATAGAGAAATAATGTAAATAATTTCATGGTGATAAATTTAGCAATTTATATAAAATGAACACATTCCTTGAAAGTCACTACCAAAGTTCATTCAAAAAGGTAACCTAAATAGCTTTGTATCTGTTATAGACATTGAATTTATAATTAATCTTTCTAAAAACAATACACACATACACATTCATCTTAGGGCCAGATGGCTTCACTGGTGAATTCTACCAGGTATTTAATAAGGAAATAATAGCAATTCTACAGAAATGCTCCAGAAAATTGAAGAGGTAGAGGACGTTTCCAAACTCATTCTATGAAGACAGACTTACCTTGTAAAGCCTTAAAAAGCCATTACAAGACAACTACAGACCCAAATTTCTCCAGAACACAGATGAAGAATTTACAAATAAAAATTTGGCACATCATGTTCAACATTAGAGAAAAGTATAATGCATAATGACCTAGTTGATTTTCTCCTAAGAATGCAAGTCTGATTCAACATTTGAAAATCAGTGTAATTAACCACATTAATATAAGGAAAGAGTCAGAACAACATTTGACAAAATTCAACACATTCACAAAATTTCTAAAAATTCTGAGAAAGCTAAGAAGAGAGAAAATTTCCTCAGTGTTATAAAGGAGATCTACAAAAACCATACAGCTAACATCGTTATTAGAAACCAATGTAAACCTGAACCAGGGGATTGGAATTCCACTACTAAATTTCTACTCAACAAGAAGTGAAATGAGTTTTAGGAATTCTTTATATATTCTTGATCCTACTCCTCTGTAGACCTGGCAACAATCTTCTCTCCCTCTGCAGTCTGCATTTCTTCTCTTAATCTGCATCTCAATCAACAGGAAATCTTCATTTTCAGCAGTGTTAATTTATGTCCCTAAGAAAATACAATAGTGTATTTCACATTCCTAGGAAAACATCTCTCTCCAAAATGATATACTAGGTAAAAACTGGAAACAACCCAAATGTCTATCAGCAATTAATTAGCTAAACAAATTGTGGTGCTTTCAGACGGCTACTACGAAGCAATAATAATGAAATGCCGATACATACAACAACACAGATTAATTCCCATAAGCATTATACCGAGTTGAAGAAGCCAGGTAGAAAAGATTCACACTGTAGAATTCTATTCACATGAAATTCTAGACAAATAAAAACTAACCTGTGCTTCTAGAAGTTGGGAGGGTGGCAGGGACTGAGATGAATCAACTCAGTCCACAGAAAGACCATAAAGGAACCGTCTGGGGTGATGAAAATGTTCTACCTCCTGACTGGAGCAACGGCTACCCGGATATGTGCATTTCTCAAAACTCCTCAAGCTACACTTCCATTCTGTACATTTCTTTATTCATCTATATTTGAAAAATACTTCTGAGAAATGCTCCCTTCTCCCCATCTATGAGGACATGCAGTAGTTGGACCAAGAACTTCAAACCATGGCATGAAAGGGTCATGATAAGTGAGAATCAGGTTCACAGAAATGAGATAGATGAGTATCTCGTTTAACTGTTTACGGCATGTGAGCATCATCCCTCTGGTCCGTACAAGGAAATGCACACAGCAGTGAAGATGACTCATTATTGCCCAGTGGAAAACACTGACCTTTTAAAGTTTTGAGAGGCTCTGTGTACAAGTTCTACATTTGGTGTCCACGAAGGAAGGGCTTACGACAAGGCAGACATTTGCTCAGCTGAGAATTTGACAAGAAATCACGGGTCAAGAATTAGTTAGATGACCCATTGTAATCTTCAGCCCTAGGGCAAATGAGCATCAGCCAAGGGAGTCCCCTCCTCTCCCAGGAGAAAACAGAGCCCAGTAGGACTCAGCGCTCCTTGTGGCTTGCCATGGTTCTGTGGTTAGCCTTCCGTGCGTCCAGCCTTAAGTGAAAGCAACAGCTCTGGCCAGTTTCCACAGTTCTCTGGAGGCTGACGCACTGACTTTCAGCAACATTTGACCCAGCACAGAGCAAGGTGCTGTGCTATCAACTACTTGGGAATCACAACAGCCACGATTCGCAAACCACGGAAAATGGAATGACCTGTAATTCACATTAAAAACAGAATTAAGAAAAGATGACCTTCGACGACAGCCTTTGTCCTGAAGGTCAAATTTATTGGACCGTCATTATTCCAGCCTGACTTCAAAGGCCCTGGGCCTTCTGCAGTCTTGGGTCTCCCAACTTTTACAGGCAGTGAGAGGCAAACATGGGACGGGTAGGATGCAGAAATGAGCTGAGACGCAGAGCAGAGGGAAACCTCGGGGCCTCCCTGCTGAGAGCAATGGCCTTTGCTGGGGAGACAGGCACCCGGCCTGCAGGGCCATGCTGCTCCAATGCAGAAATCAGCGTCTGAAGCTCCTCCCTGGCATAAGGCCATTATTTTTATTTTTGCTGATGCCCAGCAGCATCCTTGCCATCCAGGGTTCTTAGACACCCACAGAAGATAAGCCCCAAACCACTGCCATGTTTTCAAGTAGAAGAGTTAGTTCCATAGTCTGTAGATAGAAAAAGCAAAATACATACTACTTCTACAACGACATCTTGTGAATCAATGACATAATGCAAGTAGCCTAGAGCAACCAGGCAAAGAGCACAAACAGAGATTCTAGAGAAGAAATGCAGATCTTTACTCTACATCACATAGGTCCAGGTGTCACCAGTGAGCAACTTCAAGCAGAAATTTGCTAAGTTTTCATGTCTCTGGTTGGTGATGATTTGCGAAATATCCGTGAGTGAATGGTAAGACGAGAATGCTTACGCACTGTTAATGGAACGGAACTGTAAATGGAATAACCTTTTAGGGAAGCCATTTGGCAATATATGCTAAGCGACTTCAAATGTTTTACATCCTGTGAATCAGTAATGATTTCCATGACATGGTCCAAAGGAAGTAATCACACATGTAGACAAGGGCTTATGTGCAGGGATGCTCATCACAGCAAATATTGGAAACTTAAAGGTCTAATAGAAGAGCAATGGTTAAACAATATAGGGTGTGTATTGGAATATTATAAATAATGTTCATGGAAAATACAAGAAAATATTCAAAACGTAATGTTAAGTGCAAAAGTGGGATATATGAGCAAAGCTACAAATAGGCATTCCCAGAAGACGCCTCAGAGGTATACAAGTCTATGAAAAGATGTTCAAACTCCATAGCAATCAGAAAAATACAGATACAAATAAAAATCAAACACTGATTCACAGGCATCAAAATAGCAAAAATTAGAAAAGCATAGAATACAAACCATCGTTAAGGCTGCGGAAAGATGGGAACTCGAGTACCACCGTGAAGTGATGCAAGGGTGCTTAGAGAAGCTTACCCTGTGCAAGCCCATGACCCAAAGTTCCACTCACTCCCGGGTGTTTATCACAGAGACACCCTCACACAGGCCCTTTTACAGGAACATGAGAGAGACATTTGTCATAATATTGAGAGTGGCAGCAAGAAGCTAGAGTAACCCAAGTGTTCAACACTGGGGAAAGATTAAGCAACACTGGGGAAAGATTAAGCAAAGTACAGTAAACGCGTACTATAAAATGATAAAATGTAGATGATGTGTAAATCAATACATCTGTAAAACAGTGTTGAGTGGAAAAACATCGGGACTGAATGAGATTTTAGTACAAATGAATATTAAAGAACACACATGAAACGATGCAACATATTTTTCAAGAACAGGTACACATCTTGAAATCAGGAGGAAGGTACCTTCATCAGAAAGGAGTAATAAAATATAATCATCATCGTATCCATAATTACAATAGAAAGGGGCCTTGTCTGGATTAATGCTCAGTGATAAAATGTTTTCTAACAGAAAGGCATGATACATGTAATACCTGAGATTTTGCAAAGGACAAGAGATGATGTTCAACTCATATACCATAGTCTTGACTTTGTAATGTATGTACAAAAAACACTGGAAGGAAAGAAAAACATGAAAGTATTGAAGTTATGATTTTTGAACGATGATTTATTAATTGCCTTCTTTGTACTTGCCGCTAGGTGCCAAAGTCTGATCTGGAGTGTGTCTAACTGTTGGAACCTGAGGAAGTTTGAACATAGTGGGGTGGGGTGGGGAGGGGCAGAGTGGGGTGGTACGGCACGGGGTGAGCCAGCTCAGATTTGATTTGGATCCGTGCTCTCATAGAAGAATCCTAGACCTCAGGCTTCGGGCAGCAAGTATCCTCGGAAGGCCCAGTCTTTGGACACAGAGCTTAGTTCAGAGAAGAGAGGAGTCACAGTCAAAAGACGAGAAGTCCTCTCCTGTGCTGGAAGCCCCAGAAGAAGATCCGGCTGGGGGTGGGGGTGGGGGCATGTGCTCACGATTCTGCGAGAAAGCTCTCAGAGCTGCAGGAGCACAGCGGGTGCTTTAGCAACTAGAAGACAGCCGAACTCCGGTTCCTTAGTGAAGGGACCAGGAGCTTTTCTCTAAGAGCCCAGGGTCCCAACATTGTTTTGTCGGCAGCTGACATCATCGAGAGTGGCCACATGTGGAAGGGGAGTGGGTCAAAAGCCGCAGTGAGTGGGTCAAACTAAACCGTGCGCATGCATCCAAGGTCCCCTGGCCCGTTGGATTTCTAATGCAGTCTAGAAATGAGTAGGGAGTGGTGGAGGGAATCACTGAAGGAGGAGAAAGAACCTGTGAAGTATGAGTTGTTACTATTATTAGGCTTTCAGGTTGCATGAGCTGGACAACTATCTTACACATATTCCTATTTTCTGGGCATTCTACATGTAAAGAAAATGTATTACTTTATAATGAAAAATTATGATAAATTAGAAAATGAAAGTCTCAAGTATAAAAAAAATTGCAAAGGCAAGGTATTTCCAAGAAAATTCCTGATAACAAACTGCTCTCCTTCCAGACTTACATTGTCTACATCCGTTTGCTGTGTCCTAGGCCTTGTGCCAGCGCCTGGGAGGGAGAGAAGGGAAATGCTACCCTGCTTCCAACCAGCTCACAATCCTGTTCCAGAAGAGGGTCTAAAAGGGGTCATTTTGACAGAAGATATTTTAATTCTGCGGTTCAAGTTAAAGGGCTATTTCTAGGGCTATAGATGCCACATTTCATGGAGGACTGCACTCCCACACAGCTGTCCTTACTAGTTAAGAAGTTAGGCTGCGTGTTCTTTTTCTTCTGCAGCTGCAAAGAAAGAGGTCAGATTTATCACGGTGTCACCATTTTCTAAGGAGCCTCTTCTTTCTGGCCAGCTCCTCAAGCCCCTTGGTAACTGTTTCACAGTCCTTCCCCCCCAGGACTCCCTGCTCAAGTCTGAAGCCAGGTGCAGACTTGGGTGACGCTGGTTGTCTCTGGTACCTTGCCTCCCCTTTTCTGCTTGTTTTCATTTCCCCAGTCTTCCTCTTCTCCGCTCCAGGTGGGGTACCTGTCCTCTCCAAATGCCCAACTGCCCATCTTTCTATGCCTCCCTGACTGCCCAACTTCCCACCGTAGAGCCCCGCACTCTCAAATTTTCTCTCCTCCCACCTGAATATTCCCTCTCAGCCACATCTGCATTTGTAAAGCACCCATTTGTTATCACCGGTAGAACTGTTAGGCATAATATATATTTTACTTATTTGTCCATTTTCTGCCTGCCCATACACTCTCTCCCATGCCCCACATACAAGGTAACGTCCACAACATTAGTGATTTTTGTCTCGTAATGTCCGTAGTAGTTTAGGGTTCAGATGCTTCACCAGCATTTGATGAAAGGATGAATAAACGAGTGAATAGATGGACGGCTGGACTTGAGGGAAACAGCGTGGAGTGAAGGAAACCCCCGAGGGGCCCTTACACAGAGCCTGGTAGACGGCTGGCAATCCCACTCTCTCTTTCATCAGCTGTTTCCAGAATGCCCACCGAGTGTCCATCACTGCGTGGGGCTCGGTGGTAAGCACCACACCATTCTTGCCCTGGAGGCGCTCACATTCTGGAAAGGCAGACAGGCCAATGGAAACAAAACCATGCAAAGCGCTGTATAACTGGATAACTGTGAGATAGGAGCACGGAGGAAGGGCGTCCTGTTGGGGGTTTCTCTAGGGGTTTCCGTTGCCACACCCACCTAGGGTGAAGCCGAACATCGAGGAGGAGTACAAGAATCAGAGGTGGAAGGGTTGAAGTATGGGGCTTGGGTAGAGGAAAAAATTGTTGTGTCAAAGCTTGAAAGTGAGAGAAGGTGGCACAGTCCAGGGGCACATCACTCACTCACACTGTGTTCTAAGGGGACAGTGCCTCTCCCAGGCTTTGCCACATACGCAGAAGCAGAGGCGTCGGGGGTGGGCCGGATGGCCCCAGGAGCACCCTGCCCTTTGTAACCGCTCAGGCAGGGCTGGCTCTCCCATCAGAGAACAGCAAGCTTCACGTTGGGAAGAAGAGGAGGAGAGGGCTGCCCTTCCTAAGAAGAGAAGTGTGGCTCAAGCTGTAGAGAGCTTTCTGCCAGTGAGGAGGTGCCCCCGATCATCCCACAGCGGCAGGGCTGCGGCGGGCGGAAGAGAATGTGTGGTCCTGTGGGGAGATGAATGGGGCTGTCGCTGCTGGGGTTGACTTGGGGGCTGGGCAACGGAGGCAGGGGGACTAGTTGAGAGAGTCGAGGTAGTCCCGTCATGAGGTGACTCCAGGCGTCAACAAGAAGGAAGGTGGTGGCAGGAGCCAACACGGGGACCGGTGTGAGTCAAGGCAGGGTTGGGCCCTTGGTGAAAAATTATACGGGGGGGGGGCAAACAGACAGGGGTAGGGGGCGTGTCTGCAAGCCTGTACCCCCGAGGATGATGCCAGCACAGTGGGGATGACGCAGGAGGCCTGAAGCGGGACCCACTCACCTGCAACCAGCCCCCAGCAAGTTCCCGTTACACTGCTAAGTCACTCCCCAGGACCCACACGACAGACAGGGTGCCGGGCTGCTCATCACCAAAGGCTCCCAGCATTTTATAGAAGGTGAGAAATCTTACACTGGACCAGTGAAGCTCCACTTGTGCAACTGGCCGTTGAGGAGCAAAATGAAAACAACACCTCAAAACCTCTCAGACTCGAAGTAAAACCTTCAAATAAGGTGGATGGAAACCCCACCTGGATGGCTATGGTGCAAAGGATGGACAGTGAAAAGTGTCGGTGAGGCTGCGAAGGAATGGAACCCCCGCCCTTGCTGGTGGGGCTGTGACCCTGTGCAGCTGCCGTGGAAAAATCGCATCGCCGTAGGGCTCAGCAGTTCTACTCTTAGGTCTGTCTCAGGAACTAGGAACTTAGCTCCTTCTCTGAAGGAACCGAATTCAGGGTCGCGAACAGATGCTTGCATGCCCGCGGTTGCTGCAGCATAGTCACAGTCCCCGAAAGGCAGGAAGAACCTGTGTCCACGAACAGATGTGCGGACAAACCCAATCCAGGAAGTACATGCATAGAGTGCAGTGCTGCTCGGCCTTGAAAAGGAATGAGGAGCTCGCGCAGGCTACGGCGTGGGGGACTCTTGAAGACTTTATCCTGCGTCGTCCTCAGTGAAATAAGCCGGACACAAAAGGACAGATACTGCACAATTCCATTTGCCTAAGATTGGCAATTTCGTAAGACAACAAGTAGGCCAGAGGTCACCAGGGGCTGGGGAGAGGGGAGAATAGGGAGGTATTGCTTAATGTATACAGAGTTTTTGTTGGGGAAGGTGAAAAAGTTGTAGAGATGGTAATGACGATTACACACACTGTGAGTATAATTAATTCCACTAAACTGTACACCTAAAAACAGTTAAAATGGAAAATTTTGTGCTATATATCATTGACCAAAATAAAATAAATTTTTAAGTATGTAGATGAATTGCATGGGAAAAGGTATCATTATAAGGGTGTGTTATGGAGTTAATATAAATATTGTGTGTTTTTTTTCTGGATGTTTTGCTGTTTGCGGTAGCATTGAGCTTTTACATTTTGTTAATTTGTTGTGATTTCGTTTATCATTGTGAATAAATTTTTGTGTTGTTTAAAACAAAAACAGAGCCAATGAGTAGCTGATTTAGTTGTTACCCAAAGGATACACTTGAAAACTTGAAGAGTAGCTGCTTGAACCTCGTCTCTCATATTTCGTTCCGCAGCATCACTGGTTGTGCATTCTGGTCATGCCATTTCACGATGAGGAAAGTGAGCTCGGAGTGGAAAGATTTGCCCTCAAGCCCCTAACCGAAGGCGCCTCTGACACGGAAGCCTGTGCACGTGGATGACGCCACCACTGGGTTGAAAACTGCCCCTTTAGGCTGTAATTCGGGGGTAAAAAGTAAGCGCTGCGCATATTCAATAATTCCGTCCTAAGCCAATGTGTGCAAAACACTGAAAATTTTAGATGGAAATCAGCGAGCTTTCCGTGGGGAAGAAAAAGCTGCCTCTTGTCCTGGCTGAAGCATCCACAACTTACAGATGCTGAAAAAGCCGTGCAGCTGCCCTGGGCCTCGGTGGCAGCGTCCGTAACAGCCAAGTCGATAATATTTACTCAGTGGCCACAAGGCACAAGACCCCGAGTGAGAACTGAAGGACAAGGAGGGACATCTGACAGACAAAGATGCCCGGAGCCAGAGGACAGAGCTATTGATTCTGCCTGGGGAAGTCAAGCCTGGTGAAGTGTGAGAAGGGAACTAGTCGGTGTGTGACTGAAGCACCAGCCTTTGTTTCTTGAGGGCTCGGAGTGAGAGCTTCCAGAAGCAGTCAGTGAAATCCGAGTTTTGGTTAGCTGGCTGGGTGAACCCCTGCTTTGCTCTCTTCCATTCTCACTGTCTAGGCGGATGCTCTCAGGTGCCTGTTGGTGCAGTACAGGGTGTGGGAGAGAGTGAAGGTGCACCTGCTGCTCGGTCCAGGGCAGCACACACACGCTCCAGAAAAGGTGAAGTGCTTTGCCTCCAGTTCTCAGTAGGAGAACAGCACTGTGAGCTGAGCCAGAGGAAGGGAAGGGGCTGGCAGACGGGCCTTCTCTCGTCTGTGTCTGTCCTCCTGCAGCTTCCCACCTCCACCACCCTGGGGCCTCTGCCAGCAGGTGGACTTTCTCTGTTCCAGGCTCCAGGGAGTCTCCGCACTCTTCCTTTGCCCCTTCCCTCGCTCTTCCCCCACTCCCAACTTGCTCTCTCTCTTCCCCACTCCACCACTAAAAACTGCTCTCTGTAACTACCCCCAACACTTAGAGTCTTGACCTCCACCATTTTCTGGCCCTCCTCACTGTTCCTCACTGTTTCTTATCCATCTCAGAAATCTTGTCTCTCTCTTGCTTTCACCCCTCATGTTTGCTGTTGGGTTGGTGGAGGAAGACATGAGGGAGCTTTGGATCCTAAGATGGCAGGAGGCTGGAAAGGTCATTTCTAATGACAGTAATTCACAATGACAGCCTGTTTTTTGTTTTTTTTTTTTTTTGTGGGTTTTTTTTTTTTTTTGCATCTTTCTAACCTTTAATTACATCCCAAAGTCTCATTATGTTGACTTAATTTGCCTGTTATTAAATCTTGATTTTTTTTCAAGTGACCATTCAAAGGACCATTGATGAAAGATCATCTCTTCTCAGACACAAAGGCAAGAAGGATATTTCTGGAAGAAATAA
Organism: Anoura caudifer; assembly: GCA_004027475.1. Taxonomy (NCBI): domain Eukaryota; kingdom Metazoa; phylum Chordata; class Mammalia; order Chiroptera; family Phyllostomidae; genus Anoura; species Anoura caudifer. The sequence continues at coordinate 142,336 of PVKU01002326.1, read as the reverse complement.
CTGAAGGAGCAAAGTTGAGGATATATATGATACATCAAAGGTATGAACATAATCTAGTCTGATCAGTGAGTTAGGGTCCCGGCCGATAGTGATAGGAAATGAGTTCCCACAAGTAAATTACAGAGACTGTGTGAAAGGTCTTGAGCATTTCAATTAGCCATGGTGGTCTTCATTCTGCAGCAAATGAGAGGTGGCCATGAACAGCTCTGGGCAAACGACGATATGAATGTGCCTTTGTCTTGTTTAATTGTGATGATTGGGTAGAATGAATGAAAGGGAAAAGAATCTAGGGATAGAATTTTTTCATTTGTTTAAAAAATATTTACAAATTGCCTACAACGTGCCAGGTACTGTGCTAAGTGCTGAAACTAAATGGTGAACAAAATATACAAAATCTCCTGCCTTCAAAAAAAGGTTGGAAGACTATAGAGTGGCTGTGGCCTTCCACGGAGCACTGAAATGGGAATAGATAGAAAATTAAGATAATGTTTTAAAAGTACAAGTATCAGGATGTTGAAAATTGGCATATGAGAGAAAGTGGTAATGCAGTTGACTTTTACCCAAGGGAAGATACGGAGTCTATGAAGAAGTTTTCTATAGATTTCAGAAAGCTCTGTTGCAGAGCTATGAGGCGTGATGATTTGATAGGGCATTCCTGTGCTGCTGTCCAGAAGGCAGATAGAAACGTGCCTGGAGTGTGGGAGACAGACCCGAAAGACAGCACCATGGATGCAGGCTATAATGAAAGCCTTTGGCAGAGGTGAACTCATCCAGAGAGAACAAGTAGGGTGATGAGAAGGAGAGGAAATTAAGCTCTGAACTTCAGAGAAAATATACCATCAAGGTCAAAAAACAAACAAACAAAAAAAAATTAGTGGAGGACTGAGAAAGACCAATTGAAGAAGGGGAGAGGCAGAACAGATTGAGGGTTTGGAATTCAAAAACAGGCAAGGGTTGCAGAAAGGGACAGGTGAAGGTAAGCATGGGAAAAAGCTCAAGACGACTCAAGAGAAGATCAAGTCAGTATGGACGTCAGGAGAAGTACAGCTTCGTTCGAGCAGAAAGGTACCACGGAGAACCTGCTTTTATTAAAGGAGCAAAACAGAAGGGAGGTGAGGAAGTACTGTGAGGCATTCTCCAACTCTGAGTTTCTTAACTTGAGTCTAGATACAGCAGAAATACTTGTTTGGGTGTTCTGTGACTTCCTTGGTGACACTCATTTAACAAATTTCCTTCTTTATAATTTGCCCTGTGCTTTTTGAGACTGAATGTAGGGTGTGTAAAAGAATCAAACTTTTTTTCCACAGCCAAAGAGATAGTTGAGAGAAGTTTTCTTCTCACTTCTCACCAAGCTGGGTGCCTTTGATTCCTTCCCCATTGTTCGTAGAAAGAATTTGAGAACTACAATGACTAAGTTCTATCCTAGCATCTTGGGGCGTGGCATGGACATGCTTCCCTCTTTTGTGGCAACACAAGGAGGTGACTTCAGATAAAAGACCATATTTCAGTGAAGGCTTCTTTGTGGTTAAAATGTCTAAAAGCTTTTGACTGCAAGGCTCTTGAATATCCTATAGAAAACAGGGTCCCCTTGGATGTGTCAACATCGGGATTTCTGAAGCATCAGGAATCAGTCAACCATCTTCCCTGGATCTGAATAAACTGAGTAAACCTCAGCAGAGGGCTCTTGACTGGACCAGGACTACAAGAGATTTAAGGGACTCATAACTCAAGTTTCCTTCCATTCACATGATGATGCAGCCTGATGAGGTCATAGGAATACCCCGTGCGCCTCTTTGTTTATGGGAGTTAAATTGCCTCTTCTTTTCTTCCATGGCAGTTTTTGGTGAGTTTTCAGGCCAGCTCACACTAATCGATTTGTGCAAGTCTGCCCCCTTCAGCTTTCCTCAGAAGGTACACAATTAAAAATTGTCAGTACCTACAGTTGCCTGACCTTTTCAATTGGGACATTTCAGGGACTGGCCCATTGGGGCTAAGAGGTAATTTTGCCAGGAGCAGCTGTGGCCTCAAAGAGTCAATGTAAATATTTCAACAGGTAAATAATCAGTGGGAGAGCTTGGATCCCAAAAAACTACAAATGTGGAGCAAGATACAAAGGATATCAAAGGTAGAGTAAATTTAAAAGAAAAAAAACCCCTACAGAAGTGCTGTTTCATAAGATGAAAACCACGTCAGAAGAAAAGCTTCGAACTAGAATAATCTAAGTTCCAATAAATAGCTGTTTTCAAGGGAACCCAAAAGAACAAATGAAAAGATGTGTGAGGGCCTTCATTCATCCTGGACCTCACACTTTCACCGCTATATCACCTCATGGCCAGATTTATTATCTAAAAACTACTCAACAATTATTTTTTTTAGGTGTTAGGAGTTCCTGGGCCATTTGTAACACCAGTAGAAAAGGGGACAAGAAATGGCTTAGTAAGTGATGAAGTAAACATTTAAAAATCTCTCAAAACCCCGAAAAATCCCTGAAAAGTCTAGCAACCAAGAGAAAAGAGCAAAATGAAATTTATAGCTGAAAATCTTTACTGTGAAAGCTCTATAAAAATAGGATGCAGAAATAAACATGAGCATCTACGGCCACTTGGTTTTTTGACAGGAATGGTGCCAAAACAACTCAATGGAGAAAAAAATAGTCTCTTCAACAAATGGTGCAGTGACAACTGAATATCCCTGTGGGAAAGAATGAAGTTGGGCACTTACTTCATATTATAAACGAAGTTCAGTCTAAATGGATCAACACCCTAAAGAGAGGAGCTCAAACTGTGAAACTCTTAGAAGAAAACAGGTGTAAATATTCACGACCTTGGATTTTGTAATGGATTCTTACATATGGCACCAAGAGCCCAAGGAAGCAAAAGAAAAACAGATAAATCGGACTTCACCAAATTAAAGACTTTTGCATATCAGAGGACATCAAGAAAGTGAAAAGACAGCCTACACAATGGGAGAAAATATTTGCAAAGAACAAATTTCATAAAGGCCTGGTTGGCAGGATATATGTAAAAAATCCTTACAACTTAACCATAAAAAGATAAAGCACCCAAATAAAAATGGGCAAAAGATTTGAATAAATTTTTCCCCAAAGAAGTTATCCAAATGGCCAAGAAACATCTGAAAAGATGCTCAACATCATTAATCATTAGGGGAATGCAAATCAAACCCCAATGAGATAGCATTTTCCATTCACTAGGGAGGCTGTAATCAAAAAACCAGAAAATAGCAAGTGTTGGTGAGGGTCGGGACCCTTGTACATTGTAGGTGGGAATGTGGAACGTTGCAGTTGCTGTGGAAAGCAGTTTACTGGCTCCTTGAAAAGTTAAACATAGAATTACCATATGACTCACCGGTAGGTATCTATCCCCCAAAATTGGGATACCTGTTTCACTCCTAGGTATCTATCCCAAAAATTTGAAAACAGGAACTTAAACAAATGTGTGTGAACACGTATGTTCATAGCAGGACTGTGCACAATAGCCAAAAGGTGGAAACAACCCAAATGTCTGTCAGTGTATAAATGGACAAATAAATTGTGGTATTTTCATATAGATAGAATGAAGTACACGTTCCAAGCTCAAAAATGTCATGCTAAGTGAAAATAATCAGGCACAAAAAGTTACATATTATATGATTTCATTCATATGAAATAGAAGAAATAAATCCATAGAAATAGAAAGCTTGATAGTTGCCCAGGCCTTTGGGGAGGGGAGAATGGGAAGTAACTGTTTAATTTGTACAAGGTTCTCCTTTGGGTGCTAAAATATTTTGGAACTAGCTAGAGGTGGTGGTTGCACCATAAATATACTAAATGTTACTGAACTGTTTGTTTTAAAACGGTTAATTTTGAAAAATTCCAGCCAAGATGGAGGCATAGGTAGATACACTTGCCTCCTTGCACAACCAAAAGAAGGACAACAAATTTAGAAACAAAAATAACCAGAACTATCAGAAAATTGAACTGTATGGAAATCTGACAATCAAGGAGTTAAAAAAAGAAACATTCATCCAGACTGGTAGGAGCAGTGGAGATGGGCAGCCAGGTGGAGAGGACTCACAGCAAAGTGGAGACTGGAGGATGGGGGCGAGTGAGGCGGCGGCTGGCAGAGCAGATGGTCCTACATTTGCTTGCAGATACTGGGAGGAAAAACTGGGGAGCAAGACAGACTGCACAACCCAGGGTTCCAGCTCAGGGAAATAAAGCTTCAAAACCTCTGACTGAAAACACCTGTAGGGGTTGAGGCAGCGGGAGAACCCCCTGGCCTCACAGGACAATTCATTGTAGAGACCCACAGGGTCGTAGTATGTACACAAGCCCACCAATCTAGGAACCAGCACCAGATGGGTCCAATTTGCTTGTGGGTAGTGGGGGAAGTGACTGAAAGCCTGCCCACAGCCAGCAAGCGGCACCGTTCCCTCTCAGACTCCTCCCACACATATAGCACCACAATGCAGCGACCTGGGTTGCCCAACCCTGGTGAACACCCAAGGCTCCACCCCTTACTACATAACAGGTGTGCCCAGGCAAAAGTATATGGCCCAAATGAAAGAACAGATCAAAGCTCCAGAAAAAACTACAACTAAGTGACAAAGAGACAGCCAATCTATCAGATGCACAGTTCAAAGCACTGGTAATCAGGATGCTCACAGAATTGGTTGAGCATGTCACAAAATAGATGACAAAGTGAAGGCTATGAACAGTGAAATAAAGGAAAATGTATAGGGAACCAAAAGTGATGGGAAGGAAACCAGGACTCAATTGACAGTTTGGACCAGAAGAAAGAAATAAACATTTAACCAGAACAGAATGAAGAAACAGAATTAAAAAAAAAAAAAAAAAAATGAGGAGAGGCTTAGGAACCTCCAGGACATCTTTAAATGTTCCAACATCCGAATCATAGGAATGCCAGAAGAAGAGGAAAAGCAAGAAATTGAAAACTATTTGAACAAATAATGAAAAAGAACTTCCCCAATGCGGCAAAGGAAATAGACTTCCAAGAAGTCCAGGAAGCTCAGAGAGTCCTAAAGAAGTTGGACCCAAGGAAACACACACCAAGGCACATCATAATCACATTAGCCAAGATTAAAGATAAGGAGAGAATCTTAAAAGCAGCAATAGAAAAGAAGACAGTTACCTACAAAGGAGTTCCCATAAGACTGTCAGCTGATTTCTCAAAAGAAACCTTGCAGGCAAGAAGGGACTAGAAAGAAGTATTCAGTCAGGAAAGACAAGGACCTACATCCAAGATTGCTCTATCCAGCAAAGCTATCATTTAGAATAGAAGGGCAGATAAAGTGCTTCCCAGATAAGGTCAAGTTAAAGGAGTTCATCATCACCAAGCTTTTATATGAAATGTTAAAAGGACTTATCTAAGAAAAAGAATGTCAGAACTATGAATAGTAAAATGACAACAAATTTAAAACTATCAACAACCAAACCTAAAAACAAAAACAAAAATAAAAATGAGCTAAGCAAACACTAGAACAGGAACAGATTCACAGAAATAGAGATCCCATGGAGGATTATCAGTGGGGGGAATGGGAGAGGGGAGAGAGGGAGAAAAGGTACAGAGAATAAGCAGCATGAATGGTAGGTAGAAAATAGGCAGTGGGAGGTTAAGAATAGGATGGGAAATGGAGAGGCCCATGAAATAAGGTAGGAAAATGATGGTGGCTGCGGGAGGGAGCCCAGGGCAGAGGGGAATAAGGGGGAGGATAAAATATGATAACTATAATAACATAATCAATAAAATATATTTAAAAAACAGAAAAAAATAAAATAATTTAATTACATATAAATTTAACCTAATTTTTTAATAGAGCTTGGCCTAAGGAAATCTGTGAAGCCTCTTTTGAAATTTTCCGTCCTCCTTTCATCCCCCGGAGGCTGTGATGGATCAGGAGGAAGTGTCTCTCTCACCTGCAAGGTCACTTGCTCCCTAGTCACCCCTTTTCCCAGAAGGGCCCCGGCTATCACCCTGAACTCTCAATTTCACCCCCAACCTCCCCTTTTATGCCTTTACCTGGGCACTTCGCAGTGACAACAGATAGGCAGGGGCTTGTCCAGTAAACCAGTAAATTCATTCCTGTGCTAGTGAGGCACTTGGCAAGGGATTCACCAGAGGTGCTCTGAACTGCTACCCCTCGGGGAAGCCTTGCCGTGTCCTTAGATGGAATTCCTCCTGCTCTTTCTGGCTTAGCTTGTTCACGGTCTTCATCTCACTGCTGCAGGCCGTCTGTCAAAGCGTGGTGCCCAGCAGAGTGCCTGATGTATAGGGCACATCAAGGCGATGCGCTTAGTTTGGAACCCCTCTCCTAGGTAACGTGCGTCGCACTCAGTGAAAGGGTTGATTTCTTAGCAATATATCTGTGTGTGCGGCGTGTGTGAGGCTATTCGTGAACGTGAGTTAAATCATCTCACCAGATGACCTCCTGTCAGTGCCTGTGGCTTTACCTGTCTTTCTGCCACAGGATTTCTGCCCTTCAAAGAATAAACTTACCATCTAGCTGACGTTTCTTAGGAAAGCCACCTACGAAAAAACTTTAATCGAGTTTGTGATATTGACAAGAAGAGATCAGAAGAAGCCGAGTCCCTGGTGGCCAGAGACACAGGACAGTGTCAGCTGCCAGTAGGTGGGTCCACTGTCACCGCCCAATTTTAAAACCATAGTGAAATCAACATAACGTCAGTCACTTTATTATCCTCGTGTAGTTGCAATTCTAAACCACGTCAGTGTGAAAATACTCCTCCCTGCCCAGGCAAATCAAACCGTTGGCTTGAATATATGATCCTGTTTATTCAGCAGGTCCCCGAATTGCTCATTGTAAAGCAGTTCTGAATGTAGGAGCATAGAGTATTAAGACCAAACGGCAGCTTAGATATCATTTCATGGCATTTCACTCATACTGCCTGTATTCCCTCTTTCACTAAACCCGAGAGGCCACGGCTAGAGATTGTGTTCACTAAGACGTACCCGTAACCTTGAGAAGCTTGTAGGTCAGAGGAAGAGTGGTTAATGACTTCCTCAAGGTCACACGAATGCTGACAGGCCGGGTCAAAGCAGAGTCTGTGATATTTCCAAATGACCTTCCTTTTTAAGGGGTTTACAGAAGCTTGAGCCCATGAACCACAGAAATGGCAGGACCTTGGAACCCTCCCAACCCTTGACCAAAAACAAAAGTTTAACATTCCTGTGATTTCTTTATGAAAAATTTGTTCTGGGCTTTGCTCTTCTCCTGAGTATACTGATATTTGCTGGAATTCTGCAAAGGCTTCTCCCATCCTCTGCCATTTAGTAGGGGATTTTTCTTTTTTCCAGGAGCACAACTGCATTCTGAAGTTTATGCTTCAAAGTTAGGACTAACAGCGGTCTCCCCAGGTGCCTGTGCTGAGGCAACTCCCCCAGCACCACCCCAAACGACTTTTAATTAAATTGAACCCAGTCAGTCATGACTTATGCTTTGTGCTTCTGTTTGCTCCACCTAAAGTTCTATTTATAAACCGTTTAGTCATATGGGCCACTGGATTTGGAATCTAATTAGAGCTGCGCACTACGTACGGTCGCCCCAGACGTTTGCATCGCTCTCATTCGAGCCGGTTGATTAATTGCTTGCGAAGGGTCAATGGCAGTTTCCACGCCGGATCCGTTTGTTGATTCCACTTCACGATGCAGTCCCCTCTATTCCAAACCACGCACTAGTCCTTGGCAGTCCTCTTTGCTTAATGGCCGAGGCGTGTGTTGTAGCTGAGGTAGGCTAGCGACGCTGGAGATGGGTTTTGTGCACGCCCCAAGTCAAGGTGTCAGGCTACGGAATCCTTACAGTCTGCTGGCGGTATCAGTATTCAAAGGTGTGGGACCGTTTCTCCTCCCATTTTGGACGGGAGTCAGGAGTTAAATAAAGAAAAAAAGACTAAGAAAAAGAAATCAAATAGAAATTCAACCACTGGACTCAAGGGCAAGCAAAATTGATTTTAAAGGGCTGGCTTCCAGCCACAGAAACAAAGACAGTTGAGATGAAGACTGTGCTTGAAGGTCTTGGTTAAATTGCAGCGATGTCTGGGGGAGAAGCCATGACGGGAAAGTGGGCGTAGATGCTTCCTTTTTAGCATGCCCACTGTTCCGAAGACTGAGACAGTGACACACTCTTTAAAATTAAAGAAAAAAAAAATGCTCTCAGGATAGTTCTGTCTGCCTGAAAGGTAAGCACGAGGCACTAAAATCAGGGCAAATTAAAGAGTGGCAGGAAGAAAAGTATAGCCTACATCCTGCAACTCCACGTTGTTCTTTTATTATTTGATTTCTCCAAAGTCTCATAATGTCCAAATGTAGACATTATAACCCTGCTTACATAATGGACTGCAAACAATGTATGAATTATTGAGAGGCAAGCAGCCTTGCCTTGTAGTTTGGGAAGTCAGTTCTAAAGCCAGAAATGCCTGCTTCACATCTTTGGCTTTGCCACTTACTAGCTGAATGACTTGAGACCTATTGCTTGACCTCTCCGAGCCTCAGTTTCTTAATCCGTAAAATGGGTGACATAATAATAGTATCTAAATCATAGTGCATAATTAAATGACATATAAGATGTACAGGATAGTAATTGCATATAATAAGTGGTATATAAAGTGCTTGCTATTTTTGTTATTACATAGTAGTAATATTTTCAGCTGTCTCACCTATTTCTTTCTTAATTTTCCTCAAATACCATCAATACAAAATATTCAAGTGGGAAAAAAGAAATTTTGATGTGGTATATAGAAAACTTAATTCCAGGTAAATTGTAGATATAAATACTAAAGGTTACACAATAAATCTTCTAGAAGAAAATAAAGAAAAATCTTCAGGACTGTGGATAAGGCAAACAATTTAAGTGGGCCATAAAAAAGCACTCACCATAAAAAACCACTGAAAAATTAGACTACTTTAAAATGAACAGTTTCTGTTGAGCAAAAACACATATTGAGGGAGAAAAATGTAAGCTTCTGAGTGAGAAAAAATAGTTGCAACACTACAAAAGTCTCATATCCAGAGTATACACATCATTCTTACGACTCAGCAAGAAAATGTAAGATGATACAATGGGAAATTGGACCCAAGACTTGGAGAGACTTTACGAAAGCAAGACAATAGCCAAATTTCCAACATGCAAAGGCGTTCAACATCATTAGTCACCAGGGCAATTGTAGTGTCAACCACACGGACACGCCACCCACCACAGGGACTAAACATAAAAAGATGCTAAATGAAGTAAGGGTGGGATGGAGAACTGTGGGAACTCTCCCACGCTGGAGTGGACATGGGAACAGCTGTTTTGAAAAACTGTTCGGCAATATCGACTAAACCTGAACCTGCATGTACCTACGCCACAGCGTAGAATTTTATAGAATTTTACTTCTATATTTTATTCCACAGATAGATGCCCCCAAATGCATGTATAACAATGTTCATGTTAGTTTAAGTAACATCCCCAATGTAGAAGCAATACAAATTCAGTGGAATAAACAGTATATACTAAATTATGACTGAGTCCTACAAGGAAATACTACACAGCAGTGGAAATGAACAAATTAATGTTACACAAAACAGCAGAGAAAAATCTCAAAAAAACACCCAAAATAAAATAAAACACAACCACAAAAATAGTACTTAGTATATGATTTAATTTCTATGAAGTCTAAAATTAGACAAACTGACTGATGGTATTAGGAGCTAGAATGGGGTTATTTTTTAGGAAAAAACGGTTAGTTAGCAGAGGGAGCAGAAGAGGGGTCTCTGGGAGGTTAGTACATTTTCTATAATGATTTGGTTGGTGGTTACAACAATGTACTCTTCTCATGGAATTCCATTGAGCTGTGCACTTATGATTTGTGTACTTTACAAATACATTATTCTTCACTAAGGAAATCGTGCCTGAATTATTAAGTCTATGGAAGCTAACCAATGAATGTACTGAATAACAAATTTAACTCCTTAGGTCTTAACATTTGGTTATAATCTAATTGCATCGAAATTGAACTGAGCCTGTGCGTATTACCAGAATGTAAGTTTCATGCAGACGGGGAGAGTTTACTACATAATTTGCTGCTCCTCTCTCTGGCCACTTCAAAGTGTCTGATATGTAGCAGACACTCATTAAGCATTTGTTGAATGCATGAATGAATAAATGCCTTGGATTGGATAAATTAAAGGAAAGTTCATTTAATGTTGTATTTGTGGCCCAGGAAAATGGAACGGGTGTCTTCCCAGCTAATATAAATATTATGATTGATTTACTTTTATGATTCCTCCAGCAGGTTTTTCTCAAGCGGTGCTCAAAATTGGAGGGAGTGATGTATGTGTAACAGTCTGCAGTAGGAACCCGTGTGCAAGGCCATGAAACATAAAGAAAATTAATTTCTGGGCACACCAAGATATCTCAGTATCTATCACTTAACAGAACGAAGATGTGAAAGAAAATGCGAAAGCAATTTCTTCAGCAAAAGAAAATCTATTTTCCTATGGGAACTCTCAAATGGGGTTGAATGGGTGTCTTCATGGGGAAAGTATTATAATAAATGAGACTCAAAAATAGTTTTGTGAGGAAAGGTACAAGGTGATGGTCAACTTTGTGATATACTGGACATTAAAGTACAATAGTCCTCCCTTATCCGCGAGGCCGCTCCGTGGATACCTGAAACCACAGAAAGTACTGAACATCATATATACTGTGTTTTTCCCTATACATACATACCTATGATAAAGTTTAATTTATCAATTAAGCACAGTGAGAGATTAGTGACATAACGAAGAATAGAACAATAATAAAAATATATGGTAATACAGGTTATGCGATGGCTTTGAGGCCGTGATTAAGTAAAACAACAGTGACTCGAACATACGCACGGCGATACGGTGACAGCTGATCTGATTACCGAAGCAGCTACGAAGTGACTCAGGTGGGCAGCACATGCAGCCTGGATATGCCAAACAGGGACGATTCACGTCCTGTCGGACGGAGCGGAACTACATAAGCTTTCATCCCCTACTCAGAAGGGCACACGTTTAAAACTGACAAATTACTACTGGAATTTCCCCCTTAATATTTTTCGACCCTGGTTGACCACAGGTCACTAAAGTTGTGAAACTCAGATGGGGGGGGGGGGGCTCCTGTACCGAGAACAACTGGCAGGCGCCTTCTGGTGGTCGTCATTGCCGGCGCAGTCATCAGACACTTGCCCGGGTCTTCCCACGTCAGCACTCTCCGTATTCAGTCAGGGAACATGGCTCTGCGGCACCCTGGCCTCCCTTCCTTCTCTTGGCTGTTTTCTGCACACTAGGAAGCGTGCCTCATCTGTCCTAATAATAGTGTCACGCTCCAGCTTGAAGAAAATTTTCCCCTTTGAAGTCAAAGGTTGTGTGAAACCTATTTGTAATATGGTAAATTCAAACTTAGGTGAATCAACCTTAGCTTTCCTAATGGATGAACATGTACAGTTGGCACACACAGATTTTATTTTTTTTAAGATTTTATTTATTTTATCTTTAGAGGGGAAGGGAAGGAGAGAGGGAGAGAAATATCAATGTGTGGTTACCTCTCATGCATCCCCTGCTGGGAAGTGGCCTGCAACCCAGGCATGTGCCCTGACTGGGAATCAAACCGTGATCCTTTGGTTTGCACGCCTGCGCTCAGTCCACTGAGCTACACCAGCCAGGGCAGCACATGCAGATTTTAAATCAATTAAGTCTGGGTGCCTCATGGAAATGCACAGTCAACAGTGAGCTTAGCATCTTCGACGAGGGGATCAGCACGGCCAGAGTCTGGATCCGTGTCTACCACTCTTGCTTAGGGAGTGACCGTGGGTCTCGGTTTCCTCATTTATAAAACAGAGATTAAAATTCTTTGCTTGGCATTTTAATGAGTTAGTGCACGTGCACCTCAGAGTAAAGGCTCAGTAGGTAGCATCATCATCATCGTCATCATTATCATCACCATTTACAACCAGACAGCCAAATGTCTCTAAATGTTGAGTCCAGAGAATCAGTAGTGACTGCTCTTTATCGTCTGGATGGCAGAGAAATTGAATATAGTGTATGTCTAGCCAGATTATTTTAGCCGCTTGGCCTGATGCATTCATCAGTTGGGGAGACCAGCTATTGTGGCTGTCGTTTCTGGCTCCATCACTAAGAGCCAAATCATCACCATGCTTCAGTTACAGAATGGAGTTCAACACCCACAGCCACTCACCCCAGCGGTCATTCGCACACTGCTCATGTTGGAAACTGGCTATGGAGGAAGCAGAATTAGCAAGGCAGCGGGGAGGTAGGAAGGCCCCTGGTTTGCCAGCTGAAGTTGAGAGCTGGAAATAATTCCCTGTGATCTATTGCCTGGAGAATACCATGAGCCAGCTGGCCTGAGAAGATAAGAGAATTGTTCTTCTCCAGGCTGGGTGGGGCCTCTATCTAACAAAAAGTTGGGCAAGATGCTTAACAAGCCGTTCTTTCATTGTGTGCCAAAGTCTGCCCGCATTTCATCTGCCTTCCAGTTCTTATCCTTTGCCACACTTCAGAAATTATTTTAGATTCTCCCTGGAGGAAGTAACCACAATTTCCCCAGCTCTTCTCAGACAATTTGTTCTAAGTACAAAGGATTGGAGGTGGAGGTGGGAATGGACATTTAATCAGCCAAATTTAAGAATGGGGGAAAAGGCTTATATTTCATGTGAGCCCTAACCAGATGGCTCAGTCGGTTAGAACATCGTCCCAATACACCAAGTCTGTAGGTTTGATCCCTGGTTGGGGTACATACAAAAATCATCCAAAGAATGTACAAATAAGTGGGACAACAAATGATGTTCTGTTCTCTCTCCCTCCCCCTTCCTCTCTCTGTCTAAAAATCAACAAATAAAAAAAAAGAAAAAGGGACATGGAGTCACATTGGAAATAACAGTAGCCCTGCATAAATGTTACAGTGCCCCTCATGCCCTCCTGTGTCTGTCTGTCTATATGCTTGCTCTTGCGGTCAGAGTCTGCCTCCATGGAAGCTAAGGCTGGGAAGCTAAATGGAAGGGAAGCAGCACGTGGTATTTGGCCCTGCAGGATGGTAGCACTGGAATGCGGTGGAGCGTTGTGATGGGTGGTTTGTGTCAACCTGACTGGCTGTGGTGGCCAGCTGCTTGGTCCAAGACCAATCTAGATGTTGCCTTGAGGTATTTTTTTAGATATGACTCACAGTTAAATCAATAGATGCAACTCTGACACTAATTCGGATATGTGTGTTTTCCAACACCACCCAGCAATTCTCCAGAACTAGTAGGGCGTCCTACAACATAACTCGATGCAGGAACAATCTACCTGGAGATAGCTTCAGAGCCTATAGAGTTAAGGCCTCATTCCCACAAAACTTCCCTCCTTCAGATGCCAATTGCAAGCTCAAGTTGTCACCTGTGCTTATGATTAACCAGTTATAAATGAGAGGGGCCCCAAAGCCCTTGCTTTAATTAAGTTGCTAGAGTGGTTAATATAATTCAGAGACACATTTTACTTACTGGATTACCAGTTTATTATAAAAGGCATTATTCAGGAACAGCCAGATGGAAGAGACGCATAGGACAAGGTACAGGAAAAATGCATGGGACGTACACATTCCCTCCAAGCAACTACTCTCCCCCATTCTTCATGTGTTCACTAACCCAGACACATCCAGGACCCCATTCTTTTGTGTTTTGTGTTGGCTTTATATTACATAGACATGAGAGATTGAATCATTGGCCATTAGTGGTTGAACTCAAACTTGAGCCCCTCTCCCCTCCTCAGAGGTCAGGGGGTGGGACTGAAAGTTCCAACCCTCTAAACACATGGTTGGTTCTTCTGGTCACCTGCCCCATCCTTAGGTGACTTAGGGGCATCATAAAGTCATCTTATCAACATAACAAAAGATTATTACTCTCATCACTCAAAGAAATCCCAAGGGTTGACTTCCAGCCAAGATGGAGGCATAGGTAGACATGCTTTGCCTTCTTGCACAACCAAAAGAACAACAACAGCAATTTAAATACACAAAAACAATCAGAACTGACAGAATATTGAACTATATGGAAGTCTGACAACCAAGGAGTTAAAGAAGAAACATTCATGCAGACTGGTAGGAGAGGCAGAGAGGACTCACCGCAAGGCAGCAGCTGGTGGAGTGGGCAGTCCCACATTTGTGTGCAGATAAACTGGGAAGAGCAACTGGGGAGTGAGACAGACCACACAACCCAGGGCTCCAGCGGGGAAATAAAGCCTGAACTTCTCTGACTGAAAACACCTGTGGGGGTTGCCGCAGTAGTGGGAGAAACTCCCAGCCTCACAGGAGAGTTTGTTGGAGAGACCCACAGGGTCCTAGAACTACACAAACCAACACACCCGGGAATCAGCACCAGAATGGCCCAAGTTGCTTGTGGGTAATGGAGGAAGTGACTGAAAGGCTGCCGAGAGTTGAGTAGGCAGCATTGTTCCCTCTCAGACCCCTCCCACATGTACAGCGCCACAACACAGTGACCTGGGTTGCTCCGCCCTGGTGAATACTTAAGGTTCCACTCCTTCTACGTAACAGGTGTGCCAAGACAAAAATAAAATTAAAAAGGTCCAATGAAAGAACAGATCAAAGCTCCAGAAAAAAATACAACTAAGTGACAAAGAGACGGCCAACCTATCAGATGCACAGTTCAAAACACTGGTAATCAGGATGCTCACAGAATTGGTTGAGTATGTCACAAAATAGAGGAAAAAGTGAAGGCTATGAAAAGTGAAATAAAGAAAATGTACAGGGAACCAAAAGTGATGGGAAGGAAACTGGGACTCAAATCAACAGTGTGGACCAGAAGGACAAATAAACAGTCAGCCAAAATAAAATGAAGAAACAAGAATTCCAAAAAAAATGAGGAGAGGCTTAGGAACCTCCAGGACATCTTTAAACATTCCAACATCTGAATCATAGGGGTGTCAGAAGGACAAGAGGAAGAGCAAGAAATTGAAAACTTATTTGAAAACATAAAGAAGGAGAACTTCCCCAATCTGGCAAAGGAAATAGACTTCCAGGAAGTCCAAGAAGCTCAGAGGGTCCCAAAGAAGTTGGACTCAAGGAAACACACACCAAGGCACATCATAATTACATTACCCAAATTTGAAGATAATGAGAGAATCTTAAAAGCAGCAAGAGAAAAGGAGACAGTCACCTACAAAGGAGTTCCCATTAGACAGGTGATTTCTGAAAAGAAACCTTGCAGACAAGAAGGGGCTGGAAAGAAGTATTCAAAGTCATGAAAGGCAAGGATTCATACCAAGAATACTCTATCCAGCAAAGATATCATTTAGAATTGAAGGGTAGATGAACTGCTTCCCAGAAAAGGTCAAATTAAAGGAGTTCATCATCACCAAGCCCTTATTATATGAAATGTTAAAGGGACTCCTCTAAGAAAAAGAAAAAGATAAAAAAACAAACTGTAAAATGACAACAAACTCACAACTATCAACAACCAAACCTAAAAAACAAAAACACAAACAAACTAAGCAAACAACAGAATAGGAACAGAATCACAGAAATGGAGATCACATGGAGGGTTATCAGGAGGGGGCAGGAATGGGCGAAAAGGTACCGGGAATAAGCATAATTGGTAGGCAGAAAATAGACAGGGGGAGGTTAAGAATAGTATAGGGAATGTAGAAGCCAAAGAACTTATATGTACGACCCATGGACTAGAACTAAAGGAGGGAGTCTGTCACTCTCCTGCCCACATGGTGATGGCCTGGCTGGTGTGCTTGTGGGCTCCCCTGGGAGTACGCATCCCTGTGGCCCAGGCAGCGGCAGGACCCAGGGCTGTGTGGACTCCACACACAGGCTTCAGGAAGGAGCCCGAAATGGACAGCAGCCAGGAACTACATAAGCTACTTGGATGGGAACTTTGACTGCTCAGCAGATGCCTGTGGGCTCCAAAGGACTGTACCCTAAATTGCAGCAGGAACTCGGGATGCCGACTTTTTGGTCCCGGACCTGCTGAGGACACAGCTGGACTTTTTCCATGGCAGAAAGAGGAGATGGCTTTGAGATGGGAGTCAGCCACTCTCCCAGGTTTCGCTGCACCCAAAAAAAACTTCTTTCCTTTTGCACCAGCATCTGCCTCACAGATTTGCCTTTTGTGGCGGCAGGCAGCTGAGCCTCCTTTTTTTTTTTTTTTTTTTTTGTTCAGTTACATTAGCTTGGCAAATTGCTCAGATTAGTTAGCTAGGCCCTGGACCCTGAAAAGGAAGGCATGCTATTGACTCCTGAAAATGGAATTGTGTTTTGATACATGCCCTGAGGGTCACAGGCAAGTAAGGGCACTTCAAAGGAATGAAACAGGAGCTGAAAAGGATGCTTAGAAGGAAGGTGACAAGATACGAGGATGACCATTTACTATGTTTAGTATTATTATGAATAATCAGAATTGTAACATTGATAAACCCCAACCTGACCATCTTACCGTTAGGCGACAAATCCCAGTCAAGCGCTTCACATAAGCATCAGTGGCCAGCACGTCACTAAAATGCCAAGGTGAAGCCCCACGGTCCTTACCACTTTCAGCCACTGCTTAGCTAAGCGAAGGGCCAGATAACCCCATACCACCGGCAATACTCAGGTCCTTTGATTCCTGATACGAGATGAGACACTTCAGGGTCTTTCAACTCCCCCGGTTTCCTCTCCCCCAGATCTCACCCCTGGCGAACCCAGTCCCTGCACTGCATTAGGTTCTCTGCTTGGCAGTTCAACTTCTCTCAGGACTGGGTCTTTGGCCTCTTAACATTCATTTTCTTTTTTAAAAAAATTACCATTGATTTAGTTCCTATTTTCTTGTCCTTACTTATAGCCCTCTGAGCTACACATTGTTCCATTTTGCAAACGAGGCAACTGAGTCTGAAACAGCTGGCCCGAAGGTCAGCAGGCAGATGGGAGCCCAGCTTGGCTGGGGGCTGCTGCCTGTGCTGACCCACAAGACAATCCCAAAATGATAGGCTGAGAAATGCCACAGCCCAGACACGCTGGCCTAAGAGGGACTCGATGTGTAACAAGAAGCAGGAGAGGAAAGGAGTTATTTAAAATGAAAAGCAAGGCCTTTTATTCCACGAATTTAAATGCAGACATGACATTAACAGCATGATAACGCAGGAATACTAACTCATTGCTCATAATTAGACCTTACACTTCTTTACTCTTTGACAGATGCAAAGAATTTCAAAATATAATTAAACCTTCCAATACCCTTGTGAGGAGGTGGCACCATATTCATTTTACAGATGGATGAACTGAGGCCAACAAAAGGCAAGTCTCTGAAAGTTAACTCATGAATCTGTGAGAGAAAACATGAAAAAACCCTTCTTGGCTTCTCGGTGCTTCAGCTCCAACCAGCTCAGAGCAGTGGACTAGAATTTTTAAGGGCAGAATCAAGATTGAATGTTTTATCCCAACAAGGGTGGCTCAGCTGGTTGGGCATCATCCTGCAAACTGAAAGGTCTCTGGTTCGACTCCAGGTTAGGGCACACGCTTGGGTTGCGGATTTGGTCCCTGGCTGGGGTGTGTGCGAGAGGCAACTGATAGATGTTTCTCTCTCACACATGGATGTTTGTCTCCCCTCTCTCTCCCTCCCTTCCTCTCTCTCTGTCAAAATAAGTAAATAAAAATATTGAAAAAAGATCGAATGTTGTTAGGAGAAGTTTCACCCCTACTTAACCATCAAAATATCTGAAACTTATTTGTGAGACAGGAGAGTGGGAGTCAGACCATAGATGCTAAGCTGTTATGTTCGCTGCTGTGGGTTTCTCCAGGGTGTCTGCTCACTTGCTTTGCCAGAGGATTTGCCACCGGTATTTGTTAATGAGCTGGATTCTACCCTGGAGATTCTGACTTGGTAGGTCTGGGTAGATCCTAGGAATCTGCATTTGGACAGGGTTTTTTTTTTTTTTTTGTAGCTTTTTATAACTGGGCAAGTGTGGGAAACACTGGATTAGTCATTCTGTAAGTACATCTGAAGCCTATTATTAATATGCCTGGCACTGTGTTAGGTTCTGTCAGACACACTCTGAGTATAAGAAACCTCAGAAGCCCCTTCTCCCCTTTGCTCAATACAGTGGAGACTACAATGACTTCCCTACTGAATCCTGAACCCCTGACTGGGCAGGGCGCCACAGCAGTCGCAGAGATGACGGTGCAAGGAGAGACCGACGGTGAGACAGTGCACCGGAACAGCCTGAGATGAGAGTGCAGTGGAGGTCTGTAGGAGGTATTCTGATGAGGGAGCCAAGGAAGCAAGCAAATCTGGCTGAAGCCAAGAGAGGAGAAAACGCACAGCAACAGGGAGACATACGCACTGGGTTTTGAAGGAGGAATAGGAGTTTGTACGTTGGGAGCACCTTCCAGAGACAACAGAGTAACCCGAGCAACAGAATACAAGCATACGAGTGTGAGTGCACACCCACACACTCACATGTAGTTCTTTGCATGCATGTATTTTACTCATGACCCTTGGGAGGAAGGGCCAGGGAAATAGCATGAAGACAGCATGTCTGTAAAAAGGCATGGAAGACCAGAACGGGTCTGCTGAGGGACTTTTTAATGTCCTTGCATGTCCTGTTCATTCATTCGACAAATAGGTTTTTGTGCCTGTTGGGTGCCAGGCAGTATTTCAGGTTGTGGTGATTTATCAGTTACAAATTAATTTTTCACCAAAATGCCTTTTACATTCGAGTGGGAGGAGAAAATCAACAGACAGATAAAATATATGGGACGTTAGATGACAGGAAATGCCAAGGAGAAACAAAAGACAGTGGTGAGGAACAGAAGGTGCTCGTGGCAGAAGTTGTTCCCGGATGAGGCCTGGCTGAGAAGTGGTATTTCATCCTGGGTCTGAAGGAGGTGAGAGAGGGAGTCGAGTGGGGAAAGAAGGTTCCAGAGTGCAAACCAAATGGAAAGGCCTTAAGCAAGGAGTTTGCCCGGTGACTCTTAAATACAGAGAGGGGGCAACGTGGCTGGAGCAGAGGGCACCGGAGAGAGTGATGGGACAGAGAGGAGAGGGGCCTGCCGGGAAAGGGCTCTCTGGACCATCTTACGGAGTTCTGAGTGAGAAGCACCACTGCGGGAGGGACACGATGGGATGCTTGTTTAAAGATGTACCATCTGATGGCTGAGATGAGGACAGCATGGAGGGGTCAAAGCAGATGGTGTGAAACTAGCGAGGAGACTGCGGCAATGACTCATGTGCAAGACAACGGGGGCGTGGCCGTGGGTGGGAGCCGGCAAGGAGGTCCAAACGGCAGAATTCTTGATGCCTTTTGGGATCTGTTAAAAGGATGGATCTGGGGCATGAAGGAAAGAAGGAAGCTGAGGAGCTTGGGCCTCATTCTAGAAAGCCTTGAAATGGCATTTTTTTGATCCAGCATTTGTAAAATCCTTCTGGTTTTGACTCAGAGGGCAGGTAGAAGGATGTTATAACAAGCCAGGCAAGGAATAAGGAGGGTTGACCGAGACTGGGTCTGGGTTCTCCAAAGAAAGAAGCATGGTGAGAGGAGTTTGGGAGGAACAAGCTGCAAATTTGGAGACACGTTAAATGTGGTTGGTGTGACTGGTGCACAAAGGGCTGACGGAGCAGGAGTCAGGTTCATGGTGTGTGGAGGGCGAATTAGGCATCGGTTTGTTGATCTTGACACATCTGTGCCTCCAGATGAGCGAGCAGTCATCAAAAGACTACGAGCAATTTAGCTCTGCCACTTAGAAAGGAGGCTGCAGCTAGAAAGTTTTGAAGACAGCTAGCGATTTCGGATATTACACACTAATCTTAAAATGAGACTTCTAGGTCTTGACACGAATAATGATTTCCACAACATATAGTGCTCATATGTCTAAATTTAAGCACCAGGGGAGCTTAGTAAATGCATGGAGGTAAAATAGTCCAGTAGGAGTGAGCATGAAATGTTGGGGATGGGTGGAGGTGAATGCTGTTGGCTCTGAGACATTCCCTGGCCTCTTCAAAGGGCCTTGCACTGCAAGCCGACTTCATTACTTACGAGTTTTGCCTTTGCATAAGTGTAATAAGCACATCCACAAACTGTCTTCGCATTTTTAAAGCATGTCATGTGGATCCTCAGAAAAATCCCCAAGCAGGCCCTCAAGTCCTTATAGGAGCCATAGGGCATTATTTTTTCCCATTGTGCTTATAGGATCCGAAGTGATTAATATTATAAATGTTTTCTTGATCAAGGCAGGCCAAAATCAATGTCCCTTCTCCTCTAAGATGTCTGTGGGTTTATACTGGAGGCAAATAAATAATACAGTCAAATACTTTTTTTAGAAGTTCCTTTGTTTGAGATGCTTCTCTCCTTAATTTGTGGACATGACTCATCCTTTGTTTCCCAAATGAATTGAAAGAAACATCTAATGAAAATTTGCCATGAGCCTTATAAAATTAAGCATGAAAGAGGTTATTAATAGACTGCAATTTTGTCCCAGGGAAGCAATTTTGTCCCAGGGAAAATTATGTTAAAAGATCAGGACGTCCTCCAGGCTTGTGAGAAGAATCCCCCATTGTCACTCACCACAGGCATCATTGGCTGGAGGCAAAAACCCCTTCGTGTCCACCCCTTCATTTAGCTGCACCAGCTCTGGAGTTCGGATCAGTTCAGAATATCCAAGAATTTTACCTTTGTTAGAGAACTGAAGTCTGGATGTTATGTCTAAACATTGGGATGTCCATTGTAGTGTAATTAGAAAAAGCAACAGCCAATCTAGCTGAGAGCAAGGAGGCACCCCAATTTTGGCAGCCCTAAAACAATCATTACCCCCTTTGGAGGAGCTTTCACGTCAATTGAACCATGTGATTCTCCTCAAATGGCCTAAAGCAGGACACCTGGGCAGAACTGCCATGTGCTCGGGTGATCTGAGGGCTCTGAAATGAAAATAGGAACCTCAGCTTCGGTTCTGACTTTGTCACCACTGTCCTCAAGCAAAAGGATGTCCCCAGAGTCTATAAGCAATAAGAGCCACTCTCTCACTCATGGGATTATGGTAAGGGGGTGTGAGAAAGGAAATATAAAATTTGAAAAGGAACAGACTCCTTTGATGTTTTTGCAAGAGGGAAAGAGAAGATTTTGCTGATAATATTTGGGAGGTGAGGCAGGGAGGAACCAGCTCAAGAATAAGGGGAAGTTTTGTGCACGGCTAGATTCAGAGAGAGAGCAGGCCTGGCTAACTGCGGTAGGCATCCTTTAGAAGGGCTTCCAATGGCCCCTGCCTCCTAGTCCTCATGTCCTGGTGCAGTAATCTCCCCGCCTGGATTGCTGGCTGGATAGTGACTTGCTTTTAATACACAGAGCATGGCCCAAATGATGGGAGGTTATTTCTGAGATTATGTTAGAAAGGACTATGACCTCCACCTGGCTGGCATTTTCTCACCCAACTTGCTCACTTTGATGAAACCCCCTGGCATTTTCTGAGCTGCTTTATAAAGAGGCTCATAGTCTGGAACCAGGGGTGGTGGCCTCTGGCCAATAGCCCAGGAGAAGCTGAGGGCCTGAGTCCCCATGCTACAAAAAACTGAAGCCCACCCCCTACTACTATGTGAGTGGGAAGCAGACGGTGCCCCAGTTGAGACTCAGAAGAAATACAGCCCAGACTGCAGCCTTGAGAGGAAATAGACACAGGGACCCAGACCGGCCATGCCGGATTCCTGACCCAGACTTGGCAGATAGTAAATGGATGTTGTGTTAAACTGCTGAGATTTGGAATAATGTCATACACATGAGATAGCTGATGCACTGATTAACCTGGGACAATACGGAACGGTTCGGGAGGAAAAGAAATGAAGGGGGTTACGTAATAAACACTAGGCATTATTAAACGTGGGACACTGACATGGAGAAAAGAAGAAATGACTTCTAAGAAACACTGGGGAGAGAACAGAGAAGGAAGTGGGAAAATAAATGAAGATTAAACAAATGAGAACGGGCAGAGGCTGCTTATTCGGAATCTGCTGTAGCAAACAGGCGGCCGCCATCCCTTGCACCTGGCAGAGACTCGGAGCAGACAGAGGAGTGGGCAGGGTTCATAGCAGGAGAGGGGAGGCTCCCAGCGTGCCCTGGTCGGAGGCTGCTGGCCTGGGGAAGAAGGAGGTGGCTAACTAGCAGTCGGCTATCCTATGCCATTGGCTAGTGGTGCACATTTGGCTTTCTCTGATTGGTCCTACATTGGAAGCTGTCAGTTATTTTCGAGTCCTGGTCATTGTGGCCTGTTGTTGTAGGGGTTATTGTTCGGCTTCCTGGGTTGCTGATAGAGACAGCAGTCTGACTTCCTACCAGTCTGCCGCATAGCAGGCTGGCCTCCTGCGCTGCTTAATGTGGATAATAGGGTAGCTTCCTGGGCTGCTTGCTGCAGACCGTGGATCAGAGTTCTGTTTTTATACGTGGTCTGGCCCTTGTCCATTTGTATATTTGGTCTCTCAGAAGGAAGAGTAGCTATGAAGAATTGGGGTACCTGAACTAAATCAAGGGCATTTCCTGAAATGGACCTACAACACCCCTAGTTACAGAAGGAAAAAAGATTAGGAGAACCTGCTGTTTTCTCCACAGACTCAAAGGTAAATTCACAGTGAACATCCCAAAGGAAGCTCCGGCTGTACCAGGCTTCAGAAATCTGGATCCATAACGAGTCACTGGTCCAATTCAAACCTTTGGAGGTGGTACTTCAGCCACACCTGCTTTTTCTTGCATTGCCGGAATCTGAAGGCAGTTTTGCAAAGCCGCCTTTACAACGTACCTTATACGAGGACTTTCATGTCACTTGCTTTGCTCTCTGTCACATTTCTCTCCACAGAGCCGGCGTGTAAGTGGACCATTCACACCACAGCATTTTTTCTAGAAGCAGTCCCGGAAGTCATCGCCTCCCTGATCCTGAGCTGGGGTGTAGATTTTTTTTTACTGGGCCTCCTTTAATACAGGATTTTTTTTTCACAGCCAGACTGTGGAGAGGTTTCCCTTTCTTTTTTCCCTGCCTTTTTACCTGCTACCTAACTAGAAAATTACCTTCCCCATAGGAAAGTAAACGCTATCTCATCCTGTTGCTGGAATAAAAAATTATCTTGTCACTTGGCTCTGTCGGGCAAAAAAATCTACATCAGACCCACACCCCCTCTTAACCAGCAGTGACTTTCAGAAGGGGGACTGCGACCCGGCTAATGACAGCAGGGCTTGTAATCTTCCCCGTGCTAATGAGGGTCACATCTCACCTGACTTGTGGGCCTTCTGCAGAGAGAGCTGAAGCTTTTCCTGCTCTAATTAACACGGGCTGATGGAGGGAGACGCTTGCACCTTTAAAGGTGTCCGTCCTGGTGGTTTGAACAGCGCAGAGAAAAATTACTTGCAGGCCCAATGGCAAAGACGGTTAATTAAAATAGTGATGATGCCGATAAGAGGGATGACAAACGGGGGTCCCTCATTAATGAGAATGGTCGCATTTTCTGCTCCCATGTCCCCTTGCTCATCACAAAATAGCAGAGTGGAGCCCCTAGGAGACTCCTGCTCAATGAGGCCCTACGGGCAATGGAAGCTGCCAACTGCCCTGCGAAGAGAAAACGTAACCACCTAATTTGGGAGGGATGGCGAGAGGGCGCAGGCTTTAATGGAATACGCCACTGGCACTTCCAGGTCCGCAGCTGATGGGGCGCGCTACTTGAAACAGCTCTGGAAAAGGCGAAGTGTGGGGTGAGGGGGAGACACGGGCTTTGAAGTCATGGACACCTGTGTCGGGTTTCTGATTGTAGCGGCATAATTCCATCATTCAGAGCCTGCTTTCTCATTGAAAAACAGCGAGATAAGGACAATGACCTCGTGGAGTCCGAGTCTGACCTCTCTGAGCCTGTAGGAGAGCAGTGCGTGCCTGTAGGAGAGAGGAGAGAGAGGGCTCGCGGAGCACAGAGCACACAAGTGAAAACTGGCCCCTTCTCTCTCCACCCCTTCATGTCCCAACACACTTGCCCTGGTGGGCTTTGTCCCTGTGTGCCGTCTCTTCCGGAACCTGCCCCTCAGGGTTTATAGGACCTGTTTACAGTCATCCACACTTTGCCCCTCTCACTGTCATACTGAAGGTGGCCTAAAGGCCTTTCTTGGGTGTTTTGTGTTATTTCTTCTAGGGGCCAGTCCCCTAAGAAGAGGACCCATCGCTTCTCTTTCTTTGTCATCTTATTATCAATTTGCAACAGACCTGCAGTTGCCTCTTATGAGTTATATATCACCCTGTCCCCAAGGCCTTAACAAGGGAGCATCCTGGGAGGGACCAGGGAGCTAAATAAAGAACCCTAGTTCTTGCCCTCGTGGGTTGGGGGGATCCTTCTTGGTGCTCACACCCATGTTTGTGAAGCAGAAGCATCTCACTTTGTCAGTTTTGTTCTTTCCAATGACCCTGTGACATTGATAGGCTGGGCAGAGACTCCCAAAGTTTAATTAACTTGGCTAAAATATCCCTTTTAGAAAGAAGCAAAATAAAAATCCAGGTATTCCAAGGAAAAGCTAGAGTATACTTTTCATTCTTCTGGAAATAACTAACATGGGACTCTGTATCACTCAGGATAAGTTATGAAAATCTCAGTGGCTTAAAGCAACAAAGGTTTATTTTCCCCCCCTGCTACATGTCTATCACAGGCCCGTTGGGGCTCTCATCACTGTCACCCCTGTAATCATCTGCACTCTGAGACCCAGGCTGATGGAGCAGCTGCTCCTTGGAGCATCGCTAAGTGCGGGGGCAGAGGGAGAATCAAGCATGCTGAAGCGCACGCTTGCTCCTAAAGCACTGGCCTGGAAGTGACACATTACATTCCACTTACATTTTATTGACCATGCTTGAGTTCAGCAGGGCAGGGGAATAATACCTTGCAGAAGGAGGGCAAGGACATTGTCGAACAGTTACAGAGTTTCCCATCCACCCGTAGTTCTTTGTCTCAGTCCTTGGTGCTGCAGAAATGGGTGGAGTCTCAGAGTGGTCCATCTGTCCACCCCAGATAGTAGCTGTGGATACAGATAGAGAATTGCTTGCCCCCTTGTTGGAAGCAGAGTCAAGGGAAATATATCCACAGCAGTGCTACTTTAGAAGAGACCACTCAGAAGATGATGTTTGAAACTGGCCATCAATAGCACGTTGAAACCCTGGACCCAACGTTAACATATTAGCAACTGCACGAGGAGCTCTATGGGCTGACTCTTATCACAGACAGTAAACTCCTATTCCAGGTATGAGAGTGTTTCAAAGCCACATGAAAAAGCCTTTGGTCTTCAGCAGGAAGGCACTAAAATGCCCCGCTGTTTTTGTTTGTTCACTGAAAGAAAGAGGGAACTAAATGACTCGCTAGTTACTTCCACATGTCCCCTCTAAGAACAGCAGAAGTGCCATTCCCAGGGTGTTCAGGACGCGACAGTAGATGGGCGGGGCCTCCAGGGAAGCACCCGGTGACTGAGTTGTCCCAGGACTGGAGCTGTACTAGGACAGACCATGTGACTTCTCCATCTGTACTTGCAGCATACGCGGCTTCTTCATCCTATAAGACTGTCTTGTTTACCAAAAACAAACAAGCAAGAACCCATTGCTTCTCCTTCCGGTCCATGCAGCCTGTCCATACAGACAAATCTCAGATGTATTCACTTACCAATTCCAACTTCATGCTTCACCTACTTCCAGGGGGCTTTGAAGCAAGGTTTGCTTCCAACTAAATGTGAAACAAGACAGCTAGGATTGAAACCAGACCCGTGACTGTATGCAGGAGTAGAGCAAGTGGATGTTCTCATGTCCCTGAAAATAGCTCCCAAACTGTTCAGCACTGACTTGGCTCCGTAGCTTCTGGGAGCTTAGGCGCAATGGACTCCGTTGGCCTCCTTGGGATGTCATGCATCTGACAGCGAAGTGACTCTGCAGGTGAAGTGCCACTTTGAGGGCTGTCCTCTCCTGCCTTGCTGGGGCTACCTACCCTGTATCTGATGGCTTAGGAAAGGCTGGTTTGTTACTAGGGTAGGTGTGCAAAAAAATCATTGGCTCCAGACTACCCACCAACAGTGCACACTGCCCTCTCTCCATTCTGGCCCCGCCTTCCTTCCTGGCTAACTCTTTAAGGGAGAAAATGAGTCTGATCCATCCCTGTGTTCAGATGTCAGCTGAGAAGACCCTAAGACAGCATCTGATCCAGGGATCTTTGTTCAAGTACATTTATCTAACATCTATTCGTGAACTACATATTTAGAATCTGGAAACAGAGAGATGAAGAGAGTCCGAGGCGGAATGCTGACTGGCAGAACCACCCTTAGGCCCAGGCACCCAGGCGCCCATGCTTAGTGGGCCCGCTCAAGTCCTCCCAAGTCCAACCCTTTCCTTTGGGGATGAATTCCGCAGGTCCAGGAGGGATGTGTCCAGCCAAAGCCTGTGACTCTTCCTCCCTCTACTCCATGTTTCAGGTACTCAGCACCCCAGAATACCCTGCCCATGGAACCCACAACAGCTTCTAGGGCCTGCACAAGCCTCTTCCCAAGATCCAAGCTGGCCTGCTGGGGATCTACCCACGGGGTGAGTGTTGAGGGCACAGTTGGCTACAGGTCAGACTTTTGGCCTGAGGTATCCACAGATTTAAAACAACCCCCTCAAAGCATGGGATGGAACAAAGGGTAGGAGTTAGAGCAGGGTGATCAGCCAGCCAGGGCCTCTGTTGGAATTACTGCTGCTGACCCTGAAAATGTGGGGGTGGCCCTGTAATCCGGACACCCCAAAAGGTGAAGGTAGAGCTGAGGTTAGTGATGGGCAAGTCCCAAGGCTAGAACAGGGTTGTTTTGGGGGGGCCAGCATGGGGTTAATACACCGCTGTGCTTATTTCTGATTATTTACAAGAAGATTTGATCACGAAAGGCCAATGCAAGTGTTCAAGAGTCTGATTTTTCTTGTCTATCTAAATTACCATCTCAGGAGGTAAAGCAAACCAATTCACCTCGAGGCTTTCATCAGAGAAATTCGCAGACAGTCCAGGAACTACATGCTAACAAGATAGCGAGTCCCAAAGTAAGAAAACAAACTAAAAAGCCAAATTTAAACTAAAAGATACTGCTTCATGATAAACTCCCACTTATTCAGGCAAAAGAATCCAAGGATGGCAGTATTGTGTGAAATACAAATGTTCTGGTTAACTGAATGCTGGGATTACTTGCCCTTACAGAACTGAAATAGGGAAATATTAACATTATACTACTTGTAATTATATCTCTTTTTCCTTGTCACCGACCTCAGTGATTCTGTGAGATGGTCTGTATTATTGTTTTAAATTGCCAATACATACTTAGGTTCTCTCCTCCAAAGACTGGCTAAGTAAAAGTAGAAGGAGTCCCCAGTGGCCTGCTCCTTGTTATGAGCAGAGACAGGCAAATAGGAACTGTTATTAGGGAAAATCAGACATCACCCGATAGTCGTGGCCTCATGCGTGTAACTCATGGCTTCACTGTTGTGAGAGTTCTTCAATATGAGATGGGAGTCTTCTCCACTACTGTCATGCTAGAGTGTGGCACTCACCAAGGAATTCTCTCTGCTATTAGTAGAGAATTTCAGTCTTCTCTGCTCTCCTTTCTCTTTGGGGAGGGGAGTTGGGGAAGAACAATAAACAGTTATCTACTCAGTGAAAATGATTATCTTGCCATTCATGGCCCTCCACCTAAACAATGTCCAGGTCCCTGCTATCCTTTCACTTCTTCCTTTATTTTCTTAACACCATCCCTACCTACCTGATGATTCGCTTAGGCATTTTTTTGTTTCCCCCCAAACCATTTGGGAGAATTCTGCAGGAGGACAGATTACTAAACAGCCAGATGGCATCTGAGTGTGTGTGTGTGTGTGTGTGTGTGTGTGTGTGTGGCTGGGAAGGTGGGGAAACATGATAGGTCCCAAATGCCATTCTGCAGCTACTGAATCCTACGTATCCAATGAACTTCCATTGAAATGGCAGAGCAGAGAGGGGATGTGACCAGACCTTTGAAGATGTAGAGTCAGGCCAAGACAAAAGGTTTTTGGAAGTTAGGAGAACAATTATTGCACAATAGAGCTTGGGCTTTGGGATGAAGCAAAAATGGCCGTTGAATCCTAGTTCCAATATTTATCCATTATGTATCCATTTACTTTTTCTGGTACTCAATTTTCTAGTTAGAAAAGAAAATCATAATAGCTCATAGTGTTGCTTTGAAGATTAAAATAGGCATAAAGAGCTCCTACTGGCAAACGGGGTGAGACTGGAGGAAGGTGCGGACCAGGGAGGTGATTACGGGAAGGGAGAGCACAAGCCCGATGTCGGTGACAGCAGCTCCAGGATGGGCTAGAGGGGTTGAGGGTGATCAGGTGTCCTACCTTGAGCGACCCAATACGTTATACAGCTCATGACTGACGGGGGTCACGGCAGCACAGACAGAAGCACAGCTATTTTTCAGATGAAAAGGTGCAGATAATGAGTTTCGTTTTGGATTCGTTGAATTGAGGGAGTGAGTGAAAGACATGTACATGCTCGTTAGCTTACTAAAAATAGGGGATCCGGAGAGCGCTGTCTGTTGGGATTCATCGGAATATAGGTCATTGTAGACATGGTGGGATTTGCAAGCTTGCCCAAGAGGACAAGGTGGAATCATTTTCTCATTGGTTCTTTCATCCAAAATACAGTACTATCCACTGTGTGCGAGGCCGAGTATTATTAAACAATGGTGAACAGGTGGAAGGTGTCCCTGATCTTCAGGATCTTGTGTCTAAGGTATAGGGTCACAGAGGGTCATGGAATCCCCTGCCCTTCAGTCCTAGGCAGCCAGGAGCCCAGGCCTGTGGGGGGGCTGCATGCTGGATACTGAGCTGAGTGAGCGTGGAGGGAAGTGGGCAGAGCTGGTCTGTGGTTGTAGGTCCTGGCACAAGGAGGAAGGATGACTGTCCAGGCGGAGAGGTCCTGAGAACAGAGTAAAATGCTGATTGGAATGAACTGTGTACCACCCACAATGAGAAAGGCAGAGTGTGCAGGTTTACATGACTGAGCTTGGAGACCGTCCCTCAGAGACAGTTGGGGCAAGACCAGAGCCTTCTCTTGGGTACCCATCATTTGGCCTGTCTGTGCTGAAGAGATTGCCGAAAACATTACAGAAGGACCCTACTCTTCTGACTCCAGCATCTAGCATTATGCTGGTTCATAGAAAATGCCTAGTGAATGTTTCTCAGTTAAATAAATAATTAAAAAGAATGGGAAGAAGACATTAAAAAAAGTTAAATTATCATCATTCTGCGTTACAGATTTAGAAAGTGGTATAGATTCTGTGGAATCTCTCCTGAACTTCTACTGAATCACAGAAATTACTATGGGCATCAAAAAGTTTAGTAATCTGAGTTTTGGGACTATTGAAAATTAATGAAATCCTGCCCCAATGATTTTGAGTAAAATTGGCTATTAACAACACGTACTATGTCCAACATCACAGTGTGATGCTAAATGTATTATGCACATTTTTTTAAATTTCAGAATCTCACCGAGGGGTGGCTTTTTCTCCTCGAGAGCAAAGGAAATAACAACACGAGCACAGGATCCGGCTCTTCAGGGTGACTGAGCTGATACAGAGGCCCTGCTTCTTCCTTCACACGGGGTGTAGTGTGTGGGGGGTGGCGGGTTATTAATAGGCTCTGACTTGCCACTGTACGCATGGATACTAACCATCAGCAGCAGCTTCTTAGAACAGCAATATACATGTTTCTTCTTTTTTTTAAATTTATTGTAATTGTTGTTCTTGTACAGTTTTCTGTCTTCTACTCCCATCCCAGCCCACCACCCCAGCCTTCCCCACCTCCCTCCCATTTCCACCCCCCCAGTTTTTATCCATGTGTCCTTTATACTTGTTCCTGTAAACCCTTCCCCTTTTCCCCTGATCTTCCCTCCCCTCTCCCCTCTGGTGACTGTCAGTCTGTTCTCAATTTCCGTGTCTTTCTATGCAGCAGAAAGAAAGAAGGGGCTCCTACCCTTTACATGTTTCTTCTTAACACTTAACTGGCAGGCTTTCTGGCAAAGCTCTCGGGAGTGATGGGCTGCTTTGCAAGGGCTTAATGACTAACACCTGTAGGCACAGAGCGGCCAGAAGGGCGTTGGCACCTGGCTGTGCCCCAGATAAAGCAAGCGCTGTGAATTCGTGAAGGCACCATCTTCTCTTTTCAGAAAAAAATTCTTTATATTTATCTTAAAAAATTGTTACCTTGATAATTAAGATCGTCAGTGTTCTTACTCAGGAATATTTTTAGGTTATATTCTCAAATTTTAAAACTGTCTTGGTGGCTGTACAAAAGCCCAATTCAATCCCCTTCCCCTGTTTTGAATGTATTATGATGGGTTTAGTTAGTCATAAATTAAACTTGGAAACAATTGAATTTCTAGGGTCCTGATAAAATGTTCACTCCCTTAATTGTTTTCTTTTCTCACTGAACGTACATATTATTCACAGGAACTAATAACATCCTGAAAACTAGGTGGCATGGTTTTTAAACACCACTTGGAGAGGTCCCAATTTTCTCTTTATCTTCGTATCTCCTTATTTCACATACACCAACTGTTTGAAGAATTTAAATGATCAGACCTGTTAGCATCATCCGGAAGTGTGAGGACTTTGACTTTAAAAGTAATTCAGTATTTCCAGTTTAGGAGGAGAATAAGAGATTTCCTGGTTTTTATTCTCCTGTCTTCTTTTGATGCAGTTACAATGCTAACTATAATAACAGTGTAACAAGGGCAATAACAATGGGAATCTAAAGTCCCAGATTCTTCCTCCACCAGGGTTGTCACTTCAGGTAACTGAAACAACAGCAAGAAGTATGGGATAAGGAAATCATATCGATATAAATATCTTCAAATTACGCAAAGAAAAATCAAATTAACATGGCTGCATCCTCAACATCGGTTTCTCAGAAATTATAGCCTATCAAAATAGGAACTATAACAGAGAAGAAGCATAAGTAATAAAATAATAAAGCAAAACAACAACAGAAGATAATAATCTGTAAATCATAGTAATTCTCAAACTAAAAGACAAAGACAGACTACATTAAGAAAATTAAACTACATGTTCATTGCAAATTACAAGAAGTTAATAATAATGTCAAAATGAAAGATGAATTTAAAGGAAAAAGTATGAAATGATACAAAAGGAGCCATCTTATATTGCAAACGGCAGTAGCTTCCTTGATAAAGCATATGGAAGCCATGAACGGTAAAGAACCAATCACTGAAATACGTAAGCTGAAAACTGGGATGAAACGAGACAAACACAGTTAGAGTGGCAGACTTTAGCATGCCCTGCCTTTGATAAATTAAATATCTTATATTAATGCATAGGTATGCATGTATACATGTGTATTTTAATTTAAATTGTGTATATCTTTGTATATGTATTTCACATATACTTATATCAGAGAGATCTCTCACATACAAGAGTAGGCAAAAGTAGGTTGACAATTTTAACACAATTAAATAATACAATAATTAATAAATCATAATACAAGAATAAACACTGTTTCGTGCACTCACAATGGTAAATCTGTTTTTGCCTACCCCGTATGTAATTTAATAATATAGCACAGATGTTCTTCTCAGGTATCTACAAAATTTTTACAAACCTGAGCACACGCAGAGCCCCTAAGCAATCCAAGCGTAGTTTAGAAAGTAAGAATTGTGCAGACAGAATGACCTGAGCACAACATGCGGATTAAAAATAATAGGAATAAAATTTGTTTCAAAAATTAAAAAAAGGTAATTATAACCAACAGTGAGAAACTGAAATAATCTTTGATAGAAAATTGAATATTAAAATAAGCTGTCAATAAAAATGAAAGGGTAAGCATTAAAAGATAGATAAAATTGGTGTTTTTAAATAAAAGATAAAAAATTAAGACCAATAAAATCAAAGTTTAAAAACAATCAATTAGAAAAAGAAGATTAAGAAGAAAAATCCAAGCATAAAAAATATAAGATTAAAACTTAAAACTTTAGATGTGAAAAGGTAAAGTAAAATATATAAAATATAACCATAGGTAGGAAAATAAAAATATTATTAAAGGGCATGAACACAAGAGAGAGGTTATGACAGAGATAAGCAAACAGAGGAAAATTCCCCCAAAAGTGGAAAAGGAGTGAAAGTTAATTGTGAAAATCTGGAGTCTCAGAATAAAAAGAATGTGATGATCTGCCAAATAATGAAAAAGCAACAGAAACACAGAATCAAAGGAGATTTAAAAATTGGAGAGCAGACTAGTTTCTGGGAACTTGACAGACTGAGCTAACACAGATTCCCCTTTCAGCCATAAACAAGTAGAAATCTTGGACAAAATATGCCAAAATAACTGTTCAGAGCTGAACTCAAAAGACAGGAAGGGAAATCTGCAGGCACCGCAACAAAGGAGAAACTCTGCAGAGGGCTGTGCAGGGTAGAACTCGGGCAAGTCCAGCCCAGGTCCCTGGAAGGCGGAGCGTGGGGTGGAGATGGGTGGGCAAAAAGCTGGTTAGGAACAACCTGTTGGGGAGTGAGGGCCACAGGAGGGGACAGATGCGGAAAGTGAACTGGGGTGCTTTGCAGTGAAGTCCTCCGCTGACCTGTCAGGGCACCCTGCAGCGAAGACATCGCCAGTCTAAAGATCTGACCTTCACCTCCACAGCAGAGTCATCCGTATGGGCCTGGCCCCAAAGTGTGGCATGACCCCGTGGGGAGGCCCAGTCCCTGAGAGAGACAGCTGAGAGCTGTTAGCCAGCAGCCAGCCCCACAGCATTCTGGGGGATTGAGACCTTCAGTCCAGGGCCAGAAAAATGGTTCTGGACATTTACATACACTTGCCTTATATAGATAACTTTCTCTTTCTTTTCTTTCTCTTTTTTCTTTCTTTTTTTCTTTCTTTCTTCCTTTCTTTCCTTCTTTCTTTCTTTTGCCTATATTGCTTCTTTTATTGTTTAATATATTTTATTGATTATGCTATTACAGTTGTCCCATTTTTTTCTCCCCTTTACCCCCCTCTGCTCTACACCATCCCTCCCTCCAGCCTCCTTCCCCCTTAGTTCATGACCATGTGGTGTACATGTAAGTTCTTTGGCTTCTCCATTTTGATTATATGGATAATTTTCATTTTAACTTTTTTCACAATTCATTTATGAATTGCGCATCTATGTACATCTATGTAATTTTGGCTCTCTGGGGTATTTTTTCTTTTGGAGTTGTTAGGAAGATACAATCCAGCAGTCTATTGCCCTCTCTCCAACAGGTGTACAAACACACTTACATAGATGCTATTTATGTACAAATATATTCCCTTCAGTGATAGTCATATTAGTGAGAAAACTGACAATGACAAGAATGCCCAACAATATAAGAATAATAAGTTATAAGCACTATTAAAATTATGTTTTCAAAGAATGGGCATTAAGATGTTAATATATGTATTTAAGTCACGCAGGTTTATTATTCTAATTTACTAAAACATTTGTTATTTAAAATTTTATTCTAATTGATAGTGCCTAAAAAGATGACAGGAAATAGGTAAAAATAATATCAGGATTTGACTCTAAAATGTGTGGATTTTTCAGTACCTTATATTTCCCAAATTACCTAATATCATGTATTGCTTTGCAATTATAAAAACAATTGACACTGTTTATAAAATACAAAAATAATTGTGCTGAATTAGACTTAATGTTCAGATTTATGTTTGATATGAAAAGATACAGTGGTCGTGAAACATTACTGCATTGAGGGCAGATTTTCAATATTTTTGATATATTTTTCAATCTTATTTGCAACTCTGTTTTCAAGGTGAATCGAGTGAAAAAGTAAATCTTGGCTGCTCCTCAGTCCTTGTCTTACCTTATCAGAAGCTTTCCTGGGAAGGTGAAAGCTCCCAAAACCTGTGTGTGTGCACACGAGCACACACCTGTGTTTGCGCACACGAGCACACACCTGTGTTTGCATTGCACTTCTGTGGTCCTTCGGAGCCTTTCCTACGTCTACTTCAATTGTTCTTGAGTCACGTGCCCTTCGCGTATGATTCCCACGAGTTAGAAGGACACGGTCAAATGACATTTTTCTAAGGCGCCCAATCTCACTAACTCATAAACAAGGGAGGCATCACAAATCTCACTTCTGCAGAATCAAAAGAAAACAATACATTTCATCACTCAAGAAATTTTCTGTACTGGATGATTTAGTTTGACAAAGCTGATCCCATGGATTCAATTTCCATAAATCCCTTAAAGTGTTTAAACAACCGTTCTCATTTTGCAAATGTATCTAACAAAATCGTGGGGGGGAACGACTGTTCTTGACATTACAACAGTTGAGTATGTTGACTTCCTATTTTTTTTTTGCTTTCTTTGTCTATGGAATAGGAACTGGTCAGATATTTTTAAACATGTCACAAACCATACACTTTGAAACTGCGAACAGGCTCATGTTACTTTTCATTTTGTTGTTTTTCTTCCTCCGTTTCCTCTCCCCCACTCCTTTCCTCCCTCCCTCTTTTCCTTCCTTGTAGACTGAGCTCCAAATGCCTTTGCTCCAATTCGTGGTTTTCTCTCCCAGCATTCTTTCTCATGTCTTTTCCCCCTCCCTTCATCTCCAGATTGCTTTTCCACATTTCCCAGTGAGTGCCAACGCGCCGGAGTGTGCAGTGAATGGGGAGGGTTCCTGAGAACCGTGATTTCAGAAGCTTGTGTGCTTGAGAGCCTGCGAAATCCTCCCTGGCCTCGGAGATTTTAAATGGTTTCAATCTATATTTGCTTTGTCTTTTATGCTTTTAAAGTTTCACATCCAATAACCACATCAGTATCCAAAGCATGGATTGTTTGAGTTTGACAAAGCTGATCCTGTGGATTCAGTTTCCATAATTCCCTTAAAGTGTTTAACAAACTTTTCTCATTTTGCAAAAATGTCTGACAGAACCACAGGAGAAAAATTGTTCTTGACATCACAACAGTTTAATATGTTAACTTATTCATTAAATTGTGCTTCACATCAATGGAAATCCTCAGTTCTACAAACTATCATTTTTTTAAATAGCAATAAGGATTGATAATGTCACAATACAATCTCCCAGTACCCGAGTTCATACATATTGTTGCACAGAAACAAAAGGAAGTATCTCTTAGGAGAAATAATTTACTATCTATTGAATATAACTATCTTTACATCTAAAATGGGGCACCAGATAAAAGTTCCGATTTTTCTTTCCAACATTTTTCATCTTTGATACATTAAATGAAAAACAATGCAAGCAAAACCCAGCAAGTACTTTTGGAGGAATATAAAAAAAAAAAAAAAAAAAAAAAAAAAAAAAAAAAAAAAAAAAAAAAAAAAAAAAAAAAAAAAAAAAAAAAAAAAAACAAGGAAAGAAGAGAAAAGTTGATTATATGATTTAAAAAAATAGCGCCGAGTTGGTAGGAGACAAATGTAACAGTAACTAAATCGCACAAACTCTGCTTCCTCAGAGCATGGTTTTCCCCGGTGAGAACTGAGGCTGCTCAGCACTGGTATCTGGCCCTTTGATGAGTTAGCACAGTGCAGCAGAACACGGGCTCACAGAGATGCCACTTAATGTGTCAAAGGATGACAGTTGCAGTCTCTTCCATAGACCACATCCAACACAAGCTCAGGAAACATCTGTGCCTCCACCTTCTCCGGTTTGGAGTTCTGTTAGGTTACCTCGAGTCCTCGCCTGGGAGTCCAGGGGTGTTTGCCTCGCAGATGTTGCTGGTGTTTGTGGCAAGGCCAGTCCTCTGGAAACCTCAGCACCTCTGCAAGGTGGGTTGGTTCAGTCAAGTGTTGTGAAGACGGGTCCATGTGCATTCCATCCATTCGGCTGTAAAACACATAGGTTTCAGAACCCACCCACTTGCCCAAAAGGGCTGATTCAAAGTTTTAGGGAATCAGTTCAAATGAGTCCAGGTAAATATGGTCAGAGAACAACAACAGGGTTGTGTCCAGTAGATATGGAGGAAGGGCATTCAAAAAGAAGAAAGCAGGAGGTGTCTTGGAGAAAGAACCTTTGCAGGCGCCCCAGAGATGACCCAATGGTGCCGAGTCCTCAGACTCAGCCCGCCCTGACTACCAGCCTGGAGGCTTCCAGTAGGAGTTCCTGAGGCCCATGGGGTGCAGCAACTGCGGGAAAGGAGAAGCCTCGGAGGCCCAGCTGTGATCAGATCAGGGTATTTGTAAGTCCCACCCAGCTTTCTCCTTGAGCCAACTTGCCCTACTCATTCAGCCTTTATTTCAGTCCCCAGAACAGTCCCCAAGCTCTTGTCCTGTCTCATGAGCCAAAAGAATTAGGGTCCCCAGCCTGCCCTTGTTCCAGAGGACAGGGGCTGTGCATTAGTCATTCTCTATGTTTCCCTATTTTCTGGCACATATTTAATTCCTCATCTTTCCACTTGTACAAAATCTTCTCCCTTTTTAGGAGCTCTACTCTTTTTCTGTGGTTATCCCCACTCTCCCTAACCTGTGCTGCTGCAGGATCCCATGTTTTAGGACCTTCCTCTCAGCGAGAAGTCATGGTTGGAATGGAATCAGATAAACTGTGTGAAGGTATTAACTCATGACAGCCGAAGGCATTTCCTTTCTCTAGCAAATGTGCAAAGGAACTCATTTAACAACCCCCCCCCAAAAAAAAAACACTTTAAGAACCAAAGAAATAAGTGGCTGATAAAATTCTATGGACCTAGGGAAAAGGTAGAGAGGAAGGGAAATCGTTAGAGAAGGGGTTCTATTGACCACCCGCAAGCTTCACAATTCCGGCTGCTACTGATTCTTCAACTTCTAACATTGAGCTTCCCTAAGGAGGTATATGCACATCCCCTCGGCATCCCACCCCCCCAGCAGTTTTTGGATCGGGCGGGGTGAACATCCAGCAGGAAGTGTGGGAACGCCTGTGCTTTGCGGTGGCCCCCCGAACCATTGCCAATCGTTTGCAGTTTCGCTCCTGATAACAGGCTCCCTCACTAGGAGCAGGGCCTGCAGGGTCAACTCTGCGAGTCTCCTTGGCATCATCTAAGTCACGGCAGTTCCATGAAAAGGTAAGGAGAGATACAAATCAATAAGGATTTAGGTCCACATTTTTTCAATTCCCAAACCCAATACTGAGGCTGAGCAGCGTAAAGTAGTAAGAAAGGCTATGAAGTCAAGAGGCTGGACTCTGAGAATCTTTGGGGAATCTTTCCACATCTCCAAATTGCCACGTCACACTATCTAATGGGTAATGAATAGGGTTCTATTTGACATGTAAGGATGTAATGAAAAGCAATGAGATACTAAGTGTAAAAATGTTTTTAAAAAGCATTAAATACTAGACAAAGTTACGAATTTTAATCTTATCCACTGTAAAACGTATGACAACACAGGTGACATTGAAAAGCACTTGAAATATTTTTAAATTCTCTTTTGTGTCAGAAACTAACAGTTTTATCAGTATTAATTTTTACGTTGTGTCTTGAATGACAGGACCTTCATCTTTGTCAAGGCACATGGCAACCAATCATAAAGACGTTTCCTGGTTTTCTTGGCTGCTAAATGTAGCTAATGGCTAGGTGCCCGCCCATAACATATGACTGAAAGTGATATGTGCAACTTCCGTCCATTGCCTCTCTGCCGTCTTAAATGTAGATAAGACGGCAGGAGCTGAAGCAGCCATCTTGGGCCATGAATGAGGTGGAAGCTACACATTAGGATGAAAAAGCAACGAGAGAGGGTGCTGGCTTCTGGTAATGTCACACACCAGAGTTATCCAATCAGTTTGTCTCTGGAGAGAACAATTCTTCAATCTTATTGAAATCACTATCATTCTGAGTTTGTTTGTTAAATCAGCCAAATGGGAATGCTATCCAATACACTTACATTTATTTTTTTATGATCTATGCTTACCTCCTTGGGTCTAGCTGGTAGACCTTCTCTGCCATATTTATACTATCTCTTTAATGACTTTTGAACAAATCCGTGTATTTCAAACCTTTGGCTGAATTATTTATGACAGTTATCTCATCTAGATGATAAAAATACACTTTAATAAATTTGAACAGCACACATGATGACCTTAACGGTTGTCTCAAACTAATTGCTAATGTTATGAATTATTAGGAAGGGAATCCAAATAATTCTCAGTGTTTTCTGCAGTTACCAAGAGCAGGCTGCCAGTAAATGAGGCGGAATAACATTCTGTATCTCAGTCAATAGTAATAATGACAATAATGACTTGAACATACACACACAGGTACACAGATGCCTCTTCCCAATCTGGTTCCTGGGCCGCCCTTGTCCGGAGCAGGAAAGGAATATCTGCTGGGGAGTTACAGGAGTCAGTAGGAGTGGAAGCCCCTGGGGAATACCGTGTCTCTCTTCTTGGGCTTTTTACACTAATGTAGCTGCAGTTGTTTCGGTTTGGGATTAAGGCTGACGACTTCCCGTGGATCCTTAGGCCCAGATGCCTTCTGCTGGCATCGCTTCCCTGAGCTTCACTCAGCGTGCAGGTGTGCAGTCAACTTTCGGAGAACAAACTGCGCCCCTACCTCTTCGTTTCTATCAACACAGGACCCCAGGGACATGACAAACGTGCTGCTTTAGAGTGAAATGATATGAGGAGAAAGCCCTTGTCGGTCTTTTTAATTTGCTCAGCACCAGCCTCAGGCCAACAGGAAGAGACGGTTTCTCCTCTGAACACCCTGGTATCTGGTCTCCAGTGGAGCACCATACATCACGCCCTTAGCGGCAGGGCCATGGATAGGCTTTTGATATCGATCCTGAGGTGCCTCAGGAACAGCGTGAAGTTACCAGAGGCTGCCTCCAAGTCTCAGCTACGCACAAATTCCCTGCCAAAAATTTAAAGTGAGTTTAAAAGAAACTATCTGAATGCTTTCTAACTTGTTTTGATTTCCCACATGACAAAATGCTGGATTGTCATTGTGGTGTGTGCATGCATGGATGTGGGCACATGTGTGTGGATGTGGGCACACGCATGTGCGTGTGTGTGTCACAATGGCAGCCGGAAGGATAATTTGCAGTCCTGCCGTCCCAGGCAGAATATTAGACCCTGACATCTAAATGTGAAGACAGAGAGAGAGCTTCCCATTAACCCCAGCTGCAATCTGCCTTCCATCCCTACCTTAGGAACAAATCACTGGAAAAGGAATCATTAATATTTTGTGAGCCTAATCTCTACCAACTAACAAGCAATGCAGGGTCCGGCAGAAGCAAGGCCTGCTTGAGTGCGGTTGGTAGGGTCAAAATATGGGTGTAATAATTTATAATTTTCATTTGAACATTTCTTCTAAAATGTCCTATGGTGTGCTTGAGTGTGATACTGTTATGTTACAGAATGACAGGCTTATGATTTTGTAATAGAAGATTTTGTAATAAAAAGGGGCATTATTTGTGTCAGACCCTGTATGTACTTGGCCCCTTTAACTCACCTTCATGTACAGCTCAAAAGTACAATTGCCTAAAAAATCACCAGTCTCTGAGCTCATCGATAGGTCGATGACGTGGAAAGGGCTGGACTCACCCAATGCCGGATGGCTCTGGGTCACTGCCAACTTGGTGCTGTCGCAGTTGTGCCATCCATATGGGACACAGACATATGTTTCTGGGCAATAGTGACTGGATTCTTGCATGCTTGGCAGGAAGATTTTATCCCAGGTGGAAACCAAGATGGAGCAAAAAGAGCTTGCACCTTGCAGTCAGCCAGACCTAGCGCACGATTCATGAGGAACTACTTATTGTCAGTGGGCTTCCCTTTGCCCATCTATGAAATTGGGACTGATAAAATAACTGGTGGAGGATAGATTTAAAGTAGGACAAGGGCTTCCCACAGTTCCTGGCAAAAGGGAGGTCCCCAGTAATGCCTTCCCTCATATGACAGATGACGCCAAGGGTAGAGAGAGAAGTCCCTAGGCAACTTCCCCAGATCTCTCTCTGATGGAGGTGCCAGGCTCCCCTCCACACGGGCAAGCACTCCATGAACGCCGGTGGGTTGATTGACTCTCAACCCCAGAGAGAGTGCTCTGGAGGCTGAGACGTGGCTTATACAAAGCTGGCTTAAACATCAAACACGCTGGATATCAATGAAATAGGCTTTTCAATCTGATTTAGGAGTTTCACTCATTTTGCCTTCCGTTCCTTGAGGGGATTGATCAGATCAATCTGTTGTGAGACTTCTTTTACTCACTCTGATCCTCCTACTGAAGGGTCTATTTGTTCTCCCATTTGTCTCCCCTTATTATTAAAAAAAAAAAAACACTCTGTATTATTGTAGTGGTGACTGGAAAAAAGGCAAAAATAAGGAACACTAGGCAATGCAGTGCATTTTTTTTTGGTTCAGTTTCATACACTCTACCAGGGGTGTCCAAACTTTTGGTGTCTCTGGGCCACACTGGAAGAAGAAGAGGTGCCTTGGGCCACACATTAAATACACAAACACTAACGTGCAAAAAAAATCTCTTATTGTTTTAAGTAAACTTATGATTTTGTGTTGGGCCACATTCATAGCTATCCTGGGCTGCATGCGGCCCATGGGCCTCAGGTTGGACACCCTTGTGAGTCTAGCCAGATTCGCCAGCTGTAGCCACAGTCTAGCAACAGGTGAAGTCCATGGAGGGAGGAAAAGGTTATCAGGCTAGAAATATTCAAGAATTTTGGAGACAGAGTCTTTTAAAACTCCTGGGATAACCATCCCCTTGTGTTCCATATCTCCTGGCCTAAATCAAAATTATTATTTATTTAGGGACCCTTTGTACACCTGCTAGCTAAGCTCCCATCTTCAGACCAAATTCCTTTGAAATGTCTCTTCCTCTGTGACAGCAGAATTCATACCCCACAGGGCCATATCAAAGAAGATGACAGCCCTCAAAACATGAAACTCTGAAATATTCTTTTAAAAAAGAATAAAACTAAGTTCTGTAGCCAGTTTGGAAATGGTGGTTGTATGTTTATCTTCCTGCTCTCTTTCCCCTTAGCATTCATTCCTTACATTGAAAATAAAAGTTAATAACTTGCGATCTCTTTAGACATTAGTTAATAAGCACATTTTCTTGCAAATGCCCCTACCAATGGGGCCACAGGCACCCCTGTCTTGCAGTTCCCTAAAAAGTGGGGAAGAAAAATGTGGCTCAGGGCTAGGACGCAGGGCTCTGTAGGATGTGAGTCGTGGTGATGGTCAAGAGTGGGGAAATCTTGCTTTAAAAGACTGCAATGAAACACACTACTGTTCTTATGATTTAAACCACATTCAGATAGAGTTCAAAGATGACAGCCAACAGCAAAGTGAGGGTTGGCTGAAAACCTCATCAAAGGGTTGAAAGGGACTTCTTGTTCTCTTTCTTGAAACAGACCAATATTTCCATTATAGAGACAGTAGGAAACAGACCAGTTTCAGCAGAACATCCAAGCCATCACTTGGCTTTTCATGTCTGCCTCTGTGGGTTCCGGTCACCCAAACTATAACCTATGCTGCTGCAGAGGAGATCGCAAGGACTGCTTCCTTGTTGGCGCTTCTCTCCTCCACCTTCCAACGCAATCTACACTGGATGCATTCTTGCCCTACTTAATATCCCAGATTGGAAAGTGTCAGGAAGAAAAGAATGAGCCTCATCATCTCCTTCTGGGTAATATGAAGACAAAGAGGAAGCTTGTGTGTCCTGCTCAAGCCACATATGGCCAGATGCCTTCAGAATGGCCCAACAGTCTCCAAAGTAATGCCACAGAAGGTCAGTGCACCTGATTACCCTCCCACTCCAGAGGGAGGAGAGGGCAGGGGGTCACCATCTCACCACCTGGCTGTTGTAGTCCTCAGTGACTGCCCCCTCTGCGTTCCCATCCTCTTTGGGCCACCGGTGGCCCCTGGACTCCCGCTGCAGCCTGCGCTCCTCCCTTCTCTTCTGCCGTTCCCTCTGGTGCTCCAGCTGCTTGGTGTGGTGGTAGCGCTGTTGGAAGAGATCTTTTGCGTACTCATAAAGCTGCATGTCCAGGAAGTTCAGCTCCTCGATGCGCTGGCGAGCACCCTCATTGATCTCCACATTGGAAGCCCGCGTGATGTTGAACTGTGTGAAGGGGGAGATGAACTTGAGGTTGAATGTCCTCTCAAAGAGAAACTGTGTCTTCCTCTGGAATTCTGTGAGCCCAAAGAAGGCCATGTTCTTCAGATTGTTCTTCGCACTCTGCAGCAGGATGGTGTTCCTTTCACTCTCGTTCATGAAAGTCAAGTTGTAGCAGCCCACCAGGCTGAGGTCAGCCAGCATGCGGACCTGGCGGTTGTTAGCCAGGTTGTAGGAGCAGTCCATGAACTCCCGCAAGCTAACCCCAGACCAGTCATCCCCGGGGTAGCAGGTGGGAAGCTCATCGGGGGTAGGGCTTCTCCCATCACACATGTGGAGGGAGGTTTTCCACGTAGCCCCTCTCTGGACATGTTTCCACTCGCTCAGGTAACGGGACACTGGATCACGCAACATTGTGATGTAATAGAAATTCCTGCAAGAAAGTAAAGGAAGAGTGTCAGTCGTTCATGGACCACTGTAACTCTGGGTGCTAAATCTTGGTCAACACTGAGCCATCGGCTCTTCTACTGAATGTTCACATGAGAGTGTTTGCCTGGATTTGCACTGATTAGGTGAATGTTCCCCTATGTGCATATTTCCATAAACATGTGTGAACCAGTTTTCAGCATTAAGTTTGCTGGGCTTTTCCTCCCTGCTCCCGTGTGGGGAGGGAGGAGCGTGGGACTAAATAATTCATCCATTCAGCAGTTATCCTCTGATAAATTACTACCAGCAATTACAATACCTTACATTAAGAAAGCAAACAAATCATATTTGAAAGTTATTACCAACCTAATATTTTGTTGGAGTCTTACAACAAACTTTTGTAGTAGACATGAGACTATTTGACAGGGAAACATGCAAGGAGGTTGTGGGACTAGAAAGGGCAAAGCTGGAAGCCGGGGCTCTTATTTTTCTGTTTACACTCCTGTTCTGGATTACAAGGGAGGTGGGGTAGGGGAAGGATGTGTTGTGTGTGGAGACTAATGTTTACTGAGCAGCTATTATATGCTAGGAACTGTGCCAGGTACTGTATGGATACCGGCATAGATACTCCCCAACAGAACTTTGCAAGAAGAGATTTATTTCAAAAACTATTGAGAATACAGAGACTGACAAAGGTGGAAAATATAGCCCAAGATCCTAGAGAAAGTTAATACTTGAACTGCAATAGAATCTAGGCTTTTTTTAATTTCAAAGCCCATGTGCATTCCTGTGTACCAGGTTGATATTTTAAAAATAAAAATGCAACAGATATTCAGTGAATGCTATTAGTTGTCAGGTGCTGTGGTTATCATAATTACAGGTCTTATCGCACCTAATGACATTTCATGGAGCTTGGCAAAGAAATATCTTTTATAAATGATTAGCTCCAAAGTGATCAGGTGAAGATCAAGGTACCT
Organism: Anoura caudifer; assembly: GCA_004027475.1. Classification (NCBI taxonomy): domain Eukaryota; kingdom Metazoa; phylum Chordata; class Mammalia; order Chiroptera; family Phyllostomidae; genus Anoura; species Anoura caudifer. The sequence goes on along the minus strand of PVKU01002326.1, from coordinate 98,806 downwards.
CTGGCTTTAATGGGCAAGAAGAGAGTTAGAGAAGTCAGCATGTAAAGACATAACAGTAGGCACTAAAGGAAAACAAATGTGATTCAAAATTAGGAAAATCCCTTTCGTAATTTGAGCAGCTGCCAATGGAATGGGCCACACATCCCATCACATCATCATTAGGAGTAACACCCAGAGTTCTCCTAGGTAGACAAATGTCCTGAAATATTCTGGGGAAAAAAACAAACAAACAAACAAACAAAAAAACACACCAAGCTTCCCTTGGCCAATCTAAATTACTTTTTAAAAAAAGTAATACCTGGGACTTCCGGCCAAGATGGAGGCATAGGTGGACACACTGTGCCTCCTCTCACAACCAAGATTAAGGACAACAAAATATAGAACCAAAAAAACCCCAAGCAGAACAGATAGAAAATTGAATTGTATGAAAGTCCAAAAACAATTCACCCAGACCGGTAAAAGGGGTGGAGTCAGCAACCAGTGGAGAGGGGTCACGGCAGGAAAAAGCAGTGGCTGGTGGTCCTGGGCACGCAGGCGGTGGTTGGCACACCCCAGGCGCACAGGCGGCAGTTACCGAGAGCGGGGAGGCAATGAGCAGACCAAGTGAGGCGCATAAGGCGGTTGACCAAGGTCACACATTCGCACGCAGATAAGCCAGGCAAAAATGGGCAGTAAGACAGACTGCAACGCAGGGCCCCAGCGCCAGGAAATAAAACCTAAAAACACTGATTGAAAACACTGTGGGGGTTGAGGTGCCAGGAGAGAATCCCAGCCTCACAGAAGAGTTCATTAGAGAGACCCACAGGGTCCTAGAACATATACAAGCCTACCCACATGGAAATCAGCACCAGAAGGGCCCAATTTGCTTGGGGAAAGTGGCGGAAGGGACCGGAATCCTAGAGAGAGTGGAGCAAGCACCATTGTTCCCTCTCAGACCCCGCCCCCACATCCAGCATTACAACACAGCGACTGGGTTGCCCCGCCCTGGTGAACAACTAAGGCTCCACCTCTCGCTACTTAACAGCTGTAACCTGACCAAAACAACAACAACAACAACAACAATGGCTCAAATGGGAGAACAGATCAAAGCCCCAGAGCTAATTCATCTAAGCAACCAAGAGATAGCCAACCTATCAGATGCACAGCTCAAAGCACTGGTGGCCAACCTGTCAAGATGCACAGTTCAAAGCACTGGTGATTAGGAAGCTCACAGAACTGGTTGATTTTGGTCACAAATTAGATGAACAAATGAAGGCTACAATAAGTAAAATGAAGAAAAACACGCAGGGAACCAATAGTGATAGGAGGAAAACTGGGACTCAAATCAATGGAGTGGACCAGAAGGAAGAAAGAAATAACCAAACAGAAAACAAGGAAGAAACAAGAATTCAAAAAAATGAGGAGAGGCTTAGGAACCTCCAGGACATCTTTAAATGTCCCAACATCCAAATTATAGGGGTACCAGAAGGGGAAGAAGAGCAACAAGTGGAAAACTTATTTAACAAATAATAAAGGAGAACTTCCCCAATCTGGCAAAGGAAAAAGACTTCTAGGAAGTGGAGGAAGCTCAGAGAGTCCCAAAGAAAGTGGACCCAAGGAGGAACACACCAAGGCACATCATAATTCCATTAGCCAAGATTAAAATGAAGGAGAGAATTCTAGAAGCAGCAAGGGATAAGGGCACAGTCACCCACAAAGGAGTTCCCATCAGACTGTCAGCTGATTTCTCAAAAGAGACCTTCTAGGCAAGAAAGGGGCTGGAAAGAGGTATTCCAAGTCATGAAAGTCAAGGACCTACATCCAAGATTGCTCTATCCAGTGAAGCTGTCATTTAGAATGGAAGGGAAGATAAAATGCTTCTCAGATAAGGTCAAGTTCAAGGAGTTCATCATCACCAAGCCCTTATTAGATGAAATGTTAAAGGGGCTTATCTAAGAAAAAGAAGATCAAAAATAGGACAGTAAAAAGACAGTAAACTCACAGATATTAACGACCACACCAGAACAAAAGCAAACTAAGCAAACAGCTAGAACAGTAGCAGAAACACAGAAACACATGGAGGGTTAGCAACAGGGGAGTGGGAGGAGGAGAGAGGGAAAAGGTACAGAGAATAAGTAGCATAGATGGTGGGTAGAAGATAGGGGGAGGGCAAGAATAGTGTGGGAAAGGTAGAAGCAAAAGAACTTATGACACATGGACATGAACTAAAGGGGGAATGTGGGTGGGAGGGGGTGTGCAGGGTGGAAGGGAATGATGGGGGAGAAATGGGACAACTGTAATAGCATAATCAATAAAATATAATTTAGAAAAGAACAAACAAGCAAAAAAAGCAATACCTATTAAAAGCAGTGACAAATATAAAGATATTAAAGGTACAATGTTTTTTATGCTATGTTTTAAAGAATTGATGAACTATAATATTTATAACTATACATTTGCTGTATTCAGTTATTTTTAATGTCTTGCCAAATAGTTTTGAAATGTGCTAAAGAAACTTCAAAATCTCAAGTAGCACTGGCTTCCCTTTAAATCCGGAGGAGCAATTTACTGAAACCGCCCAGACAGGCCAGCCTGAGACCTCACTTTGGCCAGTTACCACGTTACATTACTCTGTTGTCTTTCCCTGTGACAGAATGACAGTTCCATCAGTGGAAGAAAATGTCCCGAAAGGTCAGTAGGGAAATCAGAAAATGACCAACATAGCTTCTGGGCTCCACAAAGAAATATTGGCGGTACAGTTTTGCTCAGAGATGTTATTATGGTTGAATATTATGACATGTCACTATTAATCCTGCTTTTCTGTGATGTTGGGACTTGTCCGCTTTCTAATTCTACAAGAAGAGACTGACTTTTAATTCAGAAAACAATTTCATAGTAAATGCAGAGACATAATGACTATGATGTAACTCAGGAGGGGGGTAAAGACAGCCAACAGAAGCACTTAAATCAGAGACACCTTTGCATTGGGTCAAATGAAACCACACCCGGAAAACTTATTATTTCTCTGTTAATTAGGCAAAACAGAAAACACAAAAAAGGACTTAAATAACGAAGATGATGGTAATCAGTTGATAAGTCTCACCCTCCCATTTGATATGTCTCATATTTGGGCACGTTCCAGAGGTTTAAAGTAGCGAATGATCTGCAGGCTTTCAGGACTGGGGATCACAGCAGCTTGCGACCAGGTTCAACGGGAACCCGCTCCTGGAATCTTGGAGGCTTTGTCTCACTTGAGAAAACTGGCCGTAGAGTTCCTGATGCCTTCATTTCATTGGAAATCAACACACTCTCAAAGCTGATTAAAGCTGATATAAGCTTAAAATGGTCTTGGTTTCAAATTTAATTTTATTCAGTTTAACATTATATTTAACAATGACTGACTAGAGAGTAGGGCCACATTCACATGAGTAATAAGTCCCAAAGATCTGTGAGTTCTACTAGCCAAATAGGTAAGAGGCCCATTTGTAACTGAAATTAACTCTGACATCAAGACATAAAAATGTACGAGCGGAACATTTATATAGATGAAGTTCAAAGTTGTCCCATCTCATGGGTCTGGAATGGAATGACTAATAGCATTTAGGTTTTGCTTTATCAGATATATTCTCATGTGTGTTTTGTTTGTTTCAATCCTGCAAAGCAATCAAAATGGGAAAATAGAATAATAATAAAAATAAGATAAAAGGGTTGAAGAACAATCAATTGTTGAAGAAAAATCCCTACAAAATCCGATTCATTAAATCATATTTCTCATTTCTATTTCCTTCTCCTTTCAGTTGCTTTTCTACTTTCAGACAGAAAACTGCAAAACTCGTTGATGAAGTAACGTCTAACCTCCAGTCCACACACCCAGCCTTTATCGTGCGCAAGCTTGGCTCCAGCAGCACGGAATCTCCGCCCCACCCCAAAACAACACAAACTCATTTCCTTCCGCTCCCACAACTCCCACCTCAGTGTCCTAGGAAAATACGGAAAGGGTTCAGAACTACTGAAGCCTGCAAGTCTTCTTTTCCAGGCCTTACTTGTTCAACAGCACAGTGGGAAAGAGGAAGCACGAGCAGCTCCCGCGCAAAGCCTGGTATGGCTACAAGACAGAGGACTTCACGGGCCCCTGTTCCAATCTCCCAAGCTTAGACTGAGCATCATCTGTTCATAGATACATCCTTGCAGTTGACCAAAAGTCCCCCCAAGTTTTAGAAATATAAATAAGTAAACTCTTATGTTCCCCCTTTCTCTATCCATTCACTCACGTGTTAGCTTTCCAAACATTAAGTGAGCGCTTACCCTTGCCCCCCACCTGCCTTCCCCGAGCCCCATACTTGCCAAGCACTGGGGCTAGGCACTGGGGACCCACAGATGATGAAGACATTGTCCTCAAAGAGATCTCAGGGACCCGGTAGCTTTCGTAAAGAAAAAGAAATTCTAGCCACCAACCTTAAGATGTTCTGCCAGTCTCCCTGGACCAGAACTATCCCTAAGACAGGCAACTTTGTGTCTGTGACAGCCGCCTGCCAGGCAGTTTCCCATTTGCCACCTACGTCACTAAGAGCTTGGGTGAATTTCTGTGAGGACATCTGTGACACAATTGCTGCTTTCAGCATTGTCGCTCTTGTGGCGTTCGGGTAACGATGGCAAACACCCACATACTGGCGAAGGTTAGGGACTGGTGCCTTGGTTACCTCCACAACCATTTTAACCAATAGTCGCCATAGGAACCACCATGGCTTCCTAAATTCCTAGGACACAGAACACACTTTTCTCTGTGGCTGCTTTAGAAATCACTGTAGCATCTTGCACTGCTGCAAGGTCATCATGTTTAAAAACTCTGAATGCTGCACAAGGCCCTCGCTGCCTTCTCTCAGGCTTTGCCTTTCCCTTTGCTCATCTGCATCCCAATTATCTTCCCGCGCAGTGCAAGCATCTCCTCCACCCCCCCTGACTTTTCCAGCCTCTGCAAAGCATGGCATCACTTACCGCACCTTGGACTTGCATGTCAAAGTCTTGGCCACGTCTGCCCTTCAAGGTCCTTTTTGATAACTGGACCTTAGGCCTGTGTCCCACAGTATCTCATACAAAGTCCTGCTCACAGCACATGCTCAATAAATGATGCTTTATAAAAGAAATGATAACCATATGAAAGTAATGTATTTTAGTGACAAGGGTTAATGTTGCCTTTGATAAGTATCACCTTTTTCCTCTCCCAAAAGCTAACCTGATATTATTTTTGAATGTCTAAAACAGAATAAAAAGATATACAATCTTCTATACATCCATCATTTGCTTATGAGGGTTGATACACAAAGAGAGATAGTCAAATACGGATTTTGGGTAAAAAGTTGAATATTTCCTACAATAGGGTAATTAGTAACAAAGAGGTGGACTCTTTAAAAATGTTAAACTTACTAGTTTTCTTCTCCACTGCCTTAAGAACCTGTGTTTCTCTAAGCAGTTTATCATATAATTGCTCAGTTCTTTAATCATCAAGTCATTTAATTAGGACATGCTTATTGAAGGTTTGTTATGTGTGAGGGACCTCTCTAGGAAATGCGAAGAACATAAAAAATACAGTAAGATGTCATCAAGTCTTGCAGGAACAAGGGTGGCAGATTAGGAAAAGGCACTGGTTAGCAACTTACAGAAGATGGGAGAGGCCACAGAGTATTGAAGAAGGTACAGAGAGCAGAGTGGCTTAATTAGACCAGGAAGTTCATGTTTGCATTTTCCACTAAACGTTTGTTTAATAAATGAATGCGTGGAAGGAGGGCAGAAACTAGAACAGGATGCTGAGGCCAAATTGTCATGGGTTCTGCAAACAACTGTGGACTGCTAAAAGAGAAAATGTGTTGATTTAGAAAGACTCATTTAGCAACCATATTTAGGGTGGACAAAAGTAGGCTAGGAGAGAGATTCGGCAGCCGAGGCAAGAGACCAACAGGGAGAAACCCAGAAACGTAAATAGACACTCCTCTGTCATTGTTCCCTACCGCTCCCTCATTTTCAGCCTCCTCCAAGCTTCCTTTCCCTCCTCAGTATTTTCTTCTTTCCTGCCACCTAATCCTACCCTTTCAATTCTGAAGTGGACAAGAGGCAAGTGTAATGTGCTCATCAAAATGGTGGAATAAGAGATATAAGATGCGGTAATCACTCTGTGGTGATTTTTAAAAAATCACCTTTTATTGCTGAATAATATTCCATTGCATATATATCACATCTTTCTCATTCATTCATCTATTGATGGACACCTCGTTGCTTCCATATCTTGTCTATTGTAAATAATGCTGCAATGAACATAGGGATGTATATATCTTTTCAAATGGGTGTTTTCATTTTCCTGAGATACATACCCAGAAGCAAAATTGCTGAGCCATATGGCATTCTATTTTGGATTTTTTTTTGAGGAACCTGCGTACTGTTTTCCACAGTGGCTGCATTAATTTTCAATCACACCAATAGTGTATGAACATCCACTTTTCCCCACATCCTCGCCAATACTTGTTATTTGAAATCTTATCATTTTCGACAACACGAATGGGCCTAGAGTGTATTCTGCTAAGTGCAATAACTCAGGTACAGAAGAGTACATATGATTTTACTCATATGTGGAATCTAAAAAGCAAAACAAACAAATGAAACAAAACAAAAATTCACATATACAGAGAAAAAGCTGATAATTGCCAGGGAGGAGCAGGGATAGGGGGGTGGCTGGAAAAGATGAAGGGGAAGCAGAGGTACAAACTGCCAGTTATAAAATAAATAAGTCATGGGGAAGTAATGTACAGCACAGGAAATACAGTCAATAGTATCCTAACTTTGTACAGTGACAGATGGTTACCGGACATACCGTGTGATCACATCATAAGGTATATAAATGCAGAATTACTATGCTGCACAGCTAAAAATAATATAATAGTATATGTCAACCATGCTTTAATAAAAAAATATTCACTTTTATGAGGCTATGACTTGCCTAGGTAATGAGAACACATCTGAAGGAAGCTACAGAATGCTAGGTTCACAGAGGGGGTTTAATAAATACACAGGGGTGGGCAAGAATAGGTTAATAACGATAATAAGTAACACAATAATTAATAAATAAACAACACAAGAAAAATCGATGGTTCATATACTCAGAACCGTAAACCCACCCCAGGGTTCCTTTACTACTAGCTTAACCCCCGTAAAATCAAGCAACAAAATGGCTGTCTCCACATCCCGCACCTCAGTGGGTCCAGAAAACGCAGCTCCATGAAGAAACTCCTCGAGCCAGTCCTCTGTTATGTCCTCAGCGGGAGGAATTTCCGTCCCCCCGAAATCCTGCCTCTCATGTTTTATCTTTTGTAAAAAAAAGAATTAAAATTTTTTGAATTACAGCCAAGAAATTTTATATTTTACGATGTGTTCACCACGGTACCCCAGTAGCTGTCTGTCATTAGACATAGTTACCACAATATTGATGACTACACTCCTTAAGCTCTACTTTACACCCCTTGACAGTTTTTATAACTGCCAATTTGTACTTCTTAATACCATTTGCACCTGTCTCCCCAACCCCCCACCCCCATCCGACAACTATCAATTTGCTCCTGTAGTTATGAGTTTGTTTCATTCCTTTCTATAGCTGAGTGATATTCCATTGCATGTACATACTCTCATGATTAACTTCATGCCAGTGACCAGGGAATGTCTGATCCCTTGAACAGGCTTTAGGCCTTACTCACCTTTCATCCCCCAGAGCCTACGCCATGACCTTGTACATCATGGGGTACAAGGCGTTCAGTGTTTGTGGAATGAATCAACACGAACACTTTATCAGTCACTGCTTCAGGAATTCGGATGGTGACGTGCCCAGGAAATTGAACTTGTTGGTGCCTTACCCAACGGCAGTGGCCCAGGCTAAGCATTTCTCTTAGCCTAGATCTTATAAAACGTATAGGAAATAATCAATGTCTCCTCCTTCCTCTTGCCCCCCCATCCAGACTTTGAAAGGAGTTTTCCTTATGTAATCAAGTTTTGCCAAAGCTCAGAGTCGAACAAAGACTATTGTGAGAGGTTGTAAATTGGACCTGGAGGCACCGAAGGGAGACCTCTGGTCCCACCACAGAGCACAAACAGACAGCCATGCATCTTCAACCGGTTTGGAAACAATGGGTCATTTCTAAAAAGTGAAACTTAATTTCCCCTCCCTCTGCTGGACTGTGTGCTGCAGTCACTTTCCAAACACTCAGAATGGAGTTAATTTCTTGCCTCCGTGTGGAGCCACATACTGCCCCCTAAGGCCTGCCCATTCTTCGTCATCTCAGTGAAGCATTATCCGCACTGTACTGCACCAATAGGAGGGCTGGGCAGTTAGAGCTTAGCAATACCCCTGCCCTCTTACACAGCATGGACAGCCTTTGGTTTAAGCCTAGAAAACAAATGGAGGAATTTAAAAATGACCTTTGAAGCAAATGGGAAATCAGGAACTATGATTGTTAAGCATCGTAATAAAGAACTTTAGGAGGGTGACAGCGAAGTATGTCAGAGCACCGGAACGATCGGTTCCAAAGATGTCCCGCACTGTGATTAGAAAGTGGAGACATCCCACCTCCTACTGCAGCCACACACCGCCCCCCACCCCCCACCAAGCTGCCCTCACCTCCTCCCTCACAGTGACAAAGCAGCCAGACCCTTTGGGCTACGGCATTTTTCTTTTTCTCAGGACCCAGAAATCTAGACTCTTTTCAATGGGTAAAAAGAGAAGAAAGGAAGGCTCACAGCGCTTCCCTCAACAGGACAGAGGCTCCGCATCTCTTTTCCTACCTGTGTGCCTGGTAACTTTAAAGGGAGACTACTTTGGATGTACCTGGTCTGGCTTTTTGATTTTTATATCATCAATTTCCGCTCCCTTCTCCCATTTAGAAATGCAATGCATTGTCATTATGGAACATGCGAGCAATGCAGAACAGGAGAAAAAGAAGGAAATAAAATCACCTACAATCACTCCACTCAGGTATAGCCACTGTTAAACACATGCACATTTCTTTCTTTTGCCCATTTGAGATCATAAGGTACATGGTATTTTAACCTGCATATTAAACTCAAAAATGCAGGGTGAACATTTTTCCATTTTATTTAATAATCTTCCATAAAAGCATACTACTCCAATTATGGATGTACCATAACTTATATGACCGATTTCCCAGTTTTGGACAGTGAGGCTGATTCTGTTTGCCGGGGTGTATTAGAAATAATAATCTGATGCAGATCCTGAGCCAGAACTACTTGTGTAGAGAATAAATAGCTAGCAGGAGAGTTTCCAAGTCAGGAGAATGGCCCCATGTCATTTTCAAAATGCCAAAATATAAGCGACCAGAGTCAACATAGGAGAGGACAGGGCTGTCGCATGAGGCCTGACATCATAAGCATCAGGGGACGGGACCATCTGGGAGCTGAGGGAGGGCTGTCAAACAGGCTCCTGGCTCGGCCCCCTCTCAGCTGGGCAAGGAAGGTGCCCTGCCCAGGTCACGAGCCTGTGAAGGACATTCCTGGACAGCAAGAATGGGGTTTGTGACCTGGTGGTCAGGAAGCATGCTTCTAAAAAGATCTGTTTCTTTGGCACTTACTGATCAGCTGGAATATCAAATTAATGACTAAACATTTGTAGAATGAAATCCCACTCAGCAGCTCTGCAGCTGTATTAAAGCCGACATCAGGATCAGGAAGGCGGAGGTCCCTTGCCCGATTACAAGCAGTGCGTGCGTGTTGGTCCTCAAACCAAGAGCCTCTTGAGCGGTGGTTTCCCTGCAATGTCCAGGTGTCAGCTAACTCGAATTAGGGGAAGTCACACATGATGCTAAACCAACCAAACAAAAGCATGAACAAAGAGACTTCCGGAGAATACCGGTCATTTCTCAATGATGCTCAGCCCACCCTCCATTCTGCAGAGGAAGACTTAGTATTTACCAATAAGATAAAAAATTAAATCCTGTCAGGTTGCCCCTTTACAGCGCTGTGAAACCCATGAGTCTCAGACTCACCAAAACCCATGAGTTTCGGGCGGTTGTCACATTTGCTTTCACTTTCCCCCCAGCGGCTGCTGCAAGAATAAATTTCAGGGAATGCATGTTCCAGGGGCTTGTTTTTGCTATCTTGCTGAGTACAGTTCCTCCCAGTACAGTTTCATATGTGCCAGCGAGGGTCCTGCTCTCATGCATTATTCAGTGACTCCCGTGATTATTTGGTTCAGAGGAGCCCTGCTTGGCGCGGCCTCGCTGGGATTTGGGCATGAGGAGGAGGCAAGGCGCGCTGCTCTGCAGCGCTGTGGTTTATGCACGTGGGTATCCGGCTGAAGCCTGGAGCCACCCTAGAGGGAGATAAGGCCCAATTCAGTCTCGCTGGCAGCTCCAACCCCAGCCCCGCGAGGCGGAACATGAGATAGTGCACTCAGATTGTGTTACATCGGGCCATCCCCGTGCAGCCCGTGCAGCTGGGCTCTCTCTTGAGCCAATTTCTCAGGCACTGCTGCAGGGGGTATGAGAATGACACAAGGCAGAGGCCACGGGGCGTCTCCATTGAACTGCTTCTGCGCTGGCCAATTGGGAAAGGAAAAGAAGTAAACCAGGGTATTTAAGAGCAAGGCACGTGCTTTGATATTTAGGTTTCTGTCTGACAGCTTTGATAGAGATTTCCCTAAAACATTATAAAAAGTGGGGAAAAAATCCCCATCTCTGTCCAGATTTTTCCATTTTCTTCCATAAAGGATTATTCAGTGTGAGGATCTTCCTAAGATTCTGCTATGAGGACTGAGCGATCATTTTCGCATATTTAGCACAATACCTAAGATCCCCACTGGATTCCGTCTCTTGGCAGTTCTTCAAGAAGAGCACCTGAGAGGTCATCCCACCCCCTGCCCGTGATGATTAAGGCACAAGCTAACTCAAAATATGGGACATGCCCCGTGAAACGAAAATGGATAGCAAGAGGAATGGTAACACTGGCCAGCATCTGTTGCCCGAATACTACGTCCACCTGCAGTTCTGAGAACTGTCTTGCGTTGACCCCTTTAATCATCCGAACATCCCTCTGAGCGAGGCAGGCTTTTAGATGATACCTGTAATGCTGCAAAGTGATGCCAGTTTTGACAGTCTCTTCCACCCTCTTGGAAGTATCAGCTGCAGAGGTGCAGTTTGGGACAAGGCTGCCCTGGCCCAGGCTTTCTTGAACTCAGAGCTCCAGAAGCAGAAGCGAGTATGTCCGGGAAAGCGATTGGTGTTTCCCTGAGGGCAGGCAGCAGGGGATGAGAGTGAGGCAGTGCTCTGTGGGGTCAGGGGGCCACAGGGCACCTGGCCCTTGTCATCCCCCGAGTGTACAGGTGCAGATGGTCCTCTAGAGATTCGCAGTGTAGGAGGAGTCCTAGAAACAATGTTCCTAAGTACAGCACACGCACAACCCTGCCTAACGAATTGATGCTTGAGGAGAGGGTGTTAGAGGCAACCGGGAATTGGTACAGGCCCGTTCCTTTCTAACACTCCCAAGGAATCCAGAACCGAAAGCTGTGGGAACCTCAGGACAGTAAAGGAGGGTCGGACAGAGTGATGCAAGGGAATTCAGGTAAAGCCAAAGCTCAGGTGATGCCATAATTCTCTTTGTGGCTTTAAAATAGGTCTTTTTGTGAACATTGAGCTACAAAGCCTTAGAAATATGTTCAAAGCAGGTTCCTGGATCCTGAAGTTGGCCGTTCCCCTGCCTTTATTCAGGAAGAGAAGAATTAAGGAAAATAAAAGCCAAGCTACTCATTTGGACAGAGCACAAGCACATAATTTCAAACGTGTTGGACACTTCATTTGAAGGTGCAGTGGAAAGAACGCAGGTTTGGAAGTTAGAAACATCTGGGTTTCAATTTCGGGTCCGCCTCCCATTTGCTGTGACCTGGTTAGCTGCTACGATCCCCGGAAGCCTCAGTTTCCTCATCCACACAGCAGGGTAGAGATGCTTACCGCACAGGGCTGTGGGGCTTAGCGACGCAACACTGACAGCGAAGGGTCCTATCTGCAGTGCCTGATGCATGGCGGACCCTCAGCATAAGTGCACATTCCCCATTTCCGCAGCCTTCCCTCCTCCCAGAATACCAGAGCCTCAGAAACTCCCCAGCTACCGTGCAATCTTAAATATTAAAACAGCTTTGTTAATAACAGGAAACAGCTGATGGTGCTTTTCTATTTGTGCACCACACTCACAGGGCTCAGAAGTCTTTCCTCACCCATTACCGCACTTTATCCTCTCGACAAGACTGTATCAGAGGAGGGATTTTACAGATGAGAGAGTCGGCGCTCGGAGATGTGAAAGGATTTTCCCAAGGTCAAACAACTAAAGACTAGCAGAGCTGGCGCTTTTTTTTTTTTCCCTTCTCAGCAACTAGTTCATTTATTTGAAAATATTTGTTGATTATGCGTTTGATGCCAAATACTAGGATAGATTCCTCGGATATGACGGTAGACAAGACAGCCGGATCTCATGGAGCTGACGATGCGGCAGTGTTTTGAAGACCCACGCTGTCTAATTTTGTTCTAATGTAGTTAAGGGTTAGACAGAAAGCATGACATTAGCACATTGTGCTAAGTTTGGAGATTTCACTGATTTGCATATTATTCCCTCACTTTCTCTTTGAAACCCACCTGTAAAGGGGCACCTCAAAGAACTAGCTGGAAATGCCAGGACATGAAATACACCTTCAGGTGATATTTACAGTTGGCAGAAAAATCATTCTGAAATAATAAACATTTGTTTCTTCATAGGCAGTGTTGCAGACTTCCGTCTGGAGGCACATAGTGCCTTGTGGTCTCTGTTTCAGTGAATGCCACTGAGATCATTCATTAGAGGGTGCAAAATGGTGACTTCCAATTCAATCACTCCTTCATTTTAACTGCCATCCTTCTCTCATGAGAAACTTCCCCTCACCGACTATTTGGTACATGGAGGTACAGTTCCGACTGGCAAGGCAGATTGAGTGCTTGACCCATTCTATTTCCTGATTTTCAAAACAAGAGGTTGCTCTTCTAGAATCCTCCAAAGAGGCTATTTGTGGACATTGTTTGTCTTCATATTATTGTCAGCTCATGACTCTAAACATTAAATAAATTTCAATACATCGCAGACATGAACCTTGTTGATGCTCAAATTATCTAATTTGGGACCGGTAGGAGCTTGTTTATGTGGACAGCAAATCCTTCCGATACAACCCCTGTAGCTGTTCATGCATATTCTTAAAGGATCTTGCAAGTTGCAAAAGTTCCATATTTAAAAAGACCAAGAAAGACGGGGCTAGGACTTGAAATTTTCTACAGTCCCTAAAGAACAAAGTAGTGATCCTGGCCAGTGTTAGCTGGGTACCAGTCTCCTCTCTCCCTCCCTCCCAGGCCCTGGAGCTGGTGTGTGTGCTAAATATACCTGGGCACGCAAAGGGAAGTACACCAGGTACCACCTTCCCCTTTCCTCTGTTCTAGCTAGGCCTCAACATCAGTTTTCTCCTATTCTTTTTTTAAGTATATTTTATTATTGTTTTTACAGTTTTCCCAATTTTCCCCCTTTTATCCCCCCTGTCCTGCACTCCCCAATCCTCCAGCACTCCCCCGGACCCTTAATTCATGTCCATGGGTTGTACCTATAAGTTCTTCGACTTCTCTGTTTCTTATACCATTTTTATCCTCTCCCTGTGTATTTTATGCTTGCCAATTATGCTTCTAATTCCCTGTACCTTTCATCTCCCCATTCTTCCCCTTCTTATTATATGAAATGTTAAAGGGACTTATCTAAGGAGGAGAAGACGATCAAAAACTATGAACAGTAAAATGACAACAAGCTCACAACTATCAACAACTGAATCTCCTATTCTCTTTTTGTTGTTGCTCTTAAGCTCCCATACACGCCTTTGTCCTCCGTGCTAGGAACAATAGGGCTAGGGATTCATTGGTGACTAGATTCCAATGTCATACCAGGAACTATTTCCGGAGAATGCAAATGATGCCGAAAGTCACACAGAGCCCTAATCAGGTTCTCTCCGAAACCCACTTATTCCTAATAGCCCGAGTTTCCTTCCAGAAGCCCGCTCCCCACGCGGGCCCTCAGTGGGATCGTGCGCTGCTGTGGGCTCTGAAGCCCTGCTGCAATTCTGCCTAATTAATAAAGCAATGACAGAAATTGAGAAAAATATATGCACGGTAATTTAAATCTCTCTGAAAAAAAAAACATAAATCAATTCGTTCTGTCTGAACTTGGCCTTGGGAGCTCCCTTCATCAATTCAAGTGTGGCGCACAGTCACTTTCAGTCACAAATATTTTTCTCCTGGCATAATTGAAGCATCCGAGAGGTAATAACTTCCAACATTCATTTCTTCGAGATTTAGAAACACTCCAGTGAGGATGATTGTTTCCCCCACTTTGCTCTGCTCTATGTAAATCTGAGAAAATCATCTGTATCATGTTCAAAATAAAAGGAGCTCAGGGTTGCTAGAGGTAGCTTTTACCTTCCTGGGGTCAAAACATAGATTAAAAAGAAGGGGAGGCCTCCCTTAAAAAGTAGACTAACGCAACCTCAATTCCCTTGCTTTGTGAACTTCCCGAAACGTGACCCTCCAGATTTGCTATTTCGTTTGATGATAAGAATCTAAGTTTAGTCATCAGAAAAAAAAAAAAAACCCAAGTAGCCTGTCCTTTAAAAATTGACACTAGCTACCATTTATGAGTGCTCCATTGAAATGACATAAAATATGCTGAGGATAATATAAAATGAAGAATAATTCAAAAATCATAAAACAAGCAACCTAAAAGAGAGCGGGGAAGAAAAAAAAGCAATTAAAAGCTTCTTATCACTTTTCAGTCTGGATTTATTATAGCCACAAGGGGGCTCTCAAATCTTTCCAAACACTAGGTAAGTGCTGAGAGCTGTTTTTCTAGTAATTAATTTCCACAAATCAGTATTACCTATATTGCCTATTAATGTACATTACAGAGACAAGCTACAGACTTCAGACACTTTGCACTCAAGTTAAAGAGAGATTTCCTATAAAAATTCTAGGAGCCCTCAGTGATTGTAAGTCAAAACGAAAATGAGTTGCACCTGTGATTTCCTGCGTCTGCTCTAGCATAAAAAATCCCAACACTGCAAATTTTGTCAAAGGTTAAAGCCAAATTTGAAGCACTGTGCATATAATGGAATACAGTGACCTCCGATGGATTTTAAAGGCTACCCGCCTCCTTCTGCCACATCAGGCACCCCCAAACCGCCTTGGAGGCTGACGGGCAAAAGTTGAAACACGTGACCCTCCCCTGGGGATTGGGGAGGTGCGAGAGCCATTAGTCCTGGGGGTTTTCAACTCCTGCTGGGAGCCTGGTGGCGTTTACAACCTACATCACAAAAGACCCTGGGAAGGGAAGAGGGGATTTTCACTCTCTGTTCAAGCCAGAAGGCAGGCGCAGAATCTAGTGCAAGGCTTGGGTAGAACGGAAGTTTTCAGCAACACATGGACTGGACATGCAGTATTCTCCAAAGTGTTGGCTGAAGACGGAGCACCATCCAGCGCCCCTGGCACGTGCGGCAAGTAAGGGAACGGAAATGCTCCAGAAACACTCCGTCCGACCAGTGAAAATACCCAAACCGCCTTTGTACACGCTCAGAGCGCGCGTCTGGGCTTGGATGTGGAGTGGCTGTGGGAGGGCCCCTGTTTCTCCAGCGGGAAGTGCCCCCTAAGAAAGGGACGCACTGGTAACGGGCTGGTAACAGCTCTGCCACAGGCGCTTGGGGGTGAGGCCTCTCTCCCTCCGGTCAGCGGGTTCCCCTAGAACTGCAAACCTGGAGCAGTGGTAAGGCAGGGGAAGAGATGCTGACTCGAGCAGCACAATGAATGGTCCCTCCTGATCCCAGCTCCCCACATCACGCCTCACTGTCACTGCTTGCTTGGAATTAAGAACGGTCATAGAGAAAAGCCCTGCTCTGGAAGCCCCGTGTTCTACCCTGGCTCAGGCACCCAGGCCAAAGCCCGCCCCCTAGAGAAAGGACGTGAACAGCTGATCTGGCGTAACGGGGCGGGGCTGAGGGTGAGCCTCTGCCGGACCAGTCTTTCTCAATTTACAATTCACCAGCCCAACTTCCAGTCTTTATTAACCAATTAAAAAAGTGCATTTTCATCTCACATCGAGAGGTATTATGGATTGAATTTATGTCCCTCCCCCTCAAAAGATGTTGAAGTCCTAACTCTTCTGTACCTGGGAAGGTAATCTCATGTCTAATAGGGTCTTTGTAGAGAATCGATTTAATTTGAGGTCATTCCCTAATCCAATAGGACTGGTGTCCTTATGAAGGGAGAAACGTGGACACAGAGACGGACAGTGGGAACAGGGGGACAATGTGAAGACACACAGAGGTGACGGCTGTCTACAAGCCAGGGAAAGCTGAGGCTACCAGAACCAGGACAGCTGCCTGGAGCAGAGGCCCCGAACAACCTAGGAAGGAACCGAACCTCTCAATGCCTTGTTTTGGACTTCCAGACTTTAGAACTGCGAGAACACATTTCTGTCCTTCAGGCCACCCAGTTGGTGGAACTTTCGCTGCAGCAGCCATGGGAAACTGATAAAAGGGAGGTATTTTTTTGAAGAGATAGACGAACATAATGGCAGAGAAAACCCACACTAGCTACAAACATCGATAAGCCTAGTTCCTACCTGTAACTATGAGTGGACCTTTCAGGATTACTAAACATTTGAGAATGACTGAGTAAACAGAATAACTGCTGGGAAGAAATAGGCTGTTTAAGAAACCAAGACAGCTTTTAGAATATTACTATGACCATCCTGACATGTTGTTGCATCTATTAAGCAAGGACAGGATAGTAGGGGAAAGAAAAGGAAGTCCTTATAAAGTAATTGACACTCATATACATGTTGGGCCTGAAAAAAATCGGTAGGACAAATGATAGTGTCCAGGAAGCCTTGCAGATATAACAGGGAGGGGGAAGATGGTTTAAAAAATGAGAAATTAAATTAAGAGACGAGATGTAATCTATAGGTCTAATAGCTACCTAGAAAAAAAATCATGATAGTACAAAAACCCACCAAAAATAAATAATAAAAGTCAAAATAGAATATTCTCTGAGGCTGAAAAACATGAATGTTCAAACTGAAAGGCCTGTGGGATTCAAGAGGTATGAATGAAATTTTAGAACCGCAAAGATAAAGAGAAGATCTGAAAAATTTTCTGGAGGGGAAGGACCTAAAAAGAGTTTGAATGTATGAAATAGTCACATTGCCAACTGTTTTCTTATCGGAACTCTCAACACTACAAACATTGGATCAAACTTCAAAACTTCCAAGGGAAAAGGATTTTAAACAATCAAATTTTCAACCTAGTCAAATTATTGATCAAGTGTAAGGATAAAACAAAAAATGTTGATGTGCTCAGAAAATTTACCTCCTCTACACTCTGGAAAAAGACAATTGCATTTGAGAAAACATCCCAGCATCGGTAAAGAGAAATCCATGAGAAAAGAGGTGAGAACCGAGACACTGGTATTAACGATCTGCAAGGAAAAGATTTATAAGGATGAAAACTCACATTTCTCCAAGAACGTGTGAGAGAAAGTAGTTCACCCTCAGCAAATACCAGAACTCATAGGTTGGATATTTTAGATAAAAGAGGCATAGAATTCTTTCCTTCGTAAGATAAAAGACCAGTAGCAATTCCAAGAAAAACAAAAAGCTGAAAGAGAAAGTCACAAGCGGATGTGAAACAAACTAAGCGCTGGCAATATTTTAGGGACGATATAACAGGATGTCTGAAAGGAGACTCCACTGGACTTTGGCGAGAGTCGGAAGAACCAGTGTGCATATCCATGTCTGTTTGTTCGTTTTTGTGAGCCCAATCAGACCACTTGTGAACATTTACCCGGTCACATGTTGCATGTTGTTTGTGGGCTTTTACTTCTCCATGTTCAGAATCAGACTGGAGCACAAGTTCAGAAGCCTGGGTTCCACGGAAGGCCGGAACGCCAACATTCACGAGAGCCTTACCGAACGGAGGGAAGGCCAACAGGCGTTGGGGGTGGGGTGAATGGAGGGGGCCGCAGAAAGAACTAAACGTGCGTTAATTTCCTCCTTGTCTCCAGTGGAGAGTCAAGATACCTCTGGGGGTCAGAGATAGAGACAAAGCTTTTACCCGTGAAGCAGAAATCCACGCTGAGCTCCCACCTAGCAGAGGCGGAAGTAGAAGCAGCACACCAGGAAAGAGGCTGTGGTCCAGCGTTGTATTC
Source organism: Anoura caudifer (assembly GCA_004027475.1). Taxonomy (NCBI): domain Eukaryota; kingdom Metazoa; phylum Chordata; class Mammalia; order Chiroptera; family Phyllostomidae; genus Anoura; species Anoura caudifer. Next base: position 80,528 of record PVKU01002326.1, on the reverse strand, counting down.
CTTCGTGGGCAGTGGCAGTATCAGCAATGGAGCATGGGGACGGGGAGATCTTTCTCAAGAAGGACAGGGGCACGTTGATGCCTTTTAGCATCCTTCCATTCAGTCCAAACTATGTTACATGGGTCGGATTCTCCTGAAGTTCGATATGGAGGTCACGCCATACCTTTTTTCTGTGTCTTTATCGTTCTCTCCCCTATTTTTTGCCTTTATAGCTGTAGGGTAGGTAAACCTGCACTTGTGCTACTTTCTGGAAGTTGATTGCAAAATTTATCTTGCTACCTAACGAGCCTCAGAAGCAAGGGCTTAATATCTTGTTCCTCCGCCAGGCCAGAAATCTGATTAGAGGGCAGGCCGGCCTGAGCTTTCAGGTGCTGTAATCAGACAAGAGGAACAGAAGCAAACAGGCCCCTTGATTGCTTGATTCCTGAGAAACTAATGGTAGGAAGCTGATAACCCCATACCAGACTCCTTCAAGTTCAAATCCACAGGAGTCATGGAAAATATGGAACCTTCCAGCAAATCCTAAATCAGGTATCGAAAATCAGCACTGTCCAACAGCACTTAGAGGGGTGTGTGTGTGTGTGTGTGTGTGTGTGTTTCACTTTTAAACGCAAAGATAATTCCTCATATTCAGGAGAAAAGATACCAACTATGATACTGTGATTTATACAAAGAAATGTGTATTTGGTTGTCATCCAATTTCTGGCCCAGAGCTCCTAAAAACTTGGAATTTCCTAAGTGATATGAGCCAAAAGGTGTGTTTTGTGATGTTAATGAAGTGAATTTCAGACCGCCTCTAGTAATTTCAGGATGGGGGCTGGTTGCCGGGAGACCCAGCTAGGCTGGAGAGGGCTGAAACTCCCAGGTCCTTTGCCCCCATAACCCCAGACCCCTGGAGAGGCTGAGACTGAGTTCCATAGCCAGTGATTTCATCAATCGCGCCTATGCAATGAAGCGTCCATAAAAATCCAGAACGAAGGGGTTCGGAGAGGATGGGGCACAGGAAAGGACGTGGAGCTTCCAGGAAAGGCGATGTGGGGACGGTGGCTCACTCTCTCTGAGTGGGCCACCGTCCCCACATCGTCATGTGGTCCCCAACCAGGTGTCTTCCTGTGCCAGCAGGGAGAACACAATGTTGACAGGTATTTTAAGAGTCGACTTTGGCATTCTTCTCAGGAGAACTGCTTTAGCTTGGTGGCCTTTCTCCATCCGTATGTGCTTTTATGCAGAAGCTCCAGGCTTAGCACGAAGGGGCAGGGGCCAGATAAAACAAGACCTCAGCTGCTTTCTAGAAGAAGCTAACTTGATTCTGGGTTGGGGGGAGCGGAAGTGGGAACGAAAAAGAGGTTTCGAGAACGAGAAAGGGGACTGATGGGTCAGGCATTGTGGTGGAGGCATGTGGGGACATGCTGGCCGGCAAGAAGTTTCTAGTGACAAAGTGGTTGAAAGATTTGAAGGACAGAGATGACTAACATTAACTTTTAAATTACTCTCCGTGAGATTCTGTCACGGAAGCCCTCTTTGCAACCCCAAGCCATCAGCAAAGTCTGCTTTGCAAACCAATCTGGTGTGGGTGGTAGATTGGGGATATCAAGGGGAAGAGGCTGGATTTGTTAGCTGGGCAGCAATGGAATGGAACTGAATTCAGGCTGTCTGAGGCAAAGATGACCTTGAAATGATATGAAGTCCTCACAATTCATAGAAAATCTGGGACCATATGTGCTCCCACCCACCAGGCCCTGATTCCAACTCTATCACCTCAGCCCACTCTTTGGACCCCAGCCTCCCCACCCAAATCACGCACTCTCGGGCCAAGATGCCCCCATTCATTACCTAAGTGTTCTGAGCATATTCTTTCTGATCTAATAGAAATTGAATTTGCTAGTTTGGCTGTGACTTGGGCTTGAGACCCAGATGTTAATGGTTCTTTCACGCTTCCCTCTTCAATTTCAAGCCTTAACATCCTTCATATTTTAAATAAGGCTTTCTTTTGGTAGCAAAAGACTAAATTAAACTGGTAAGTACAAATGGTTATTTATCATATACGTTCAGCTTTCCAATTTGTTTTTAATGAGGTCCTCTATTCACATGTTACTCGTTCATCGATTCCTTTGGTGCCTACTTACACACCTCCGGTGTTGCAGCCACTGCATATTCTGTTCTATGAGGTCATTCCATCTTTTTTGTACATCAGAATAAACGTATTTGCTTTCCAATATAGAAGAGGTTACATAACGTTAAGCTTTTCTTTGACATCTTTTCACAAATAACTATGCTGTTTATATTTGCACAGAGCTAAGACATTTATTGACCATTTTCCAAAGATTCTTAGATGCTCCAGCCAAGTGGGTAACAAAGAATTGCTGTTCTGATTCAGACATGATTTAGGAACCGGGCCCAATTCGTATGAGGTGTAGAAAGTCCTTGAAAAATAGGACCATTTCTCCCTGGTTCTCTGTGCCAGAGTAGCTCACAGGCCAGGAGCTCCTGGCGGAAGGGGCTTCCCCTTCCCAGCTCACATGCGCAATGGAAATTTCCTTCCCTGCCCTGAGGTAGCTAACAAGAATGGCTTTTTGTTCCCGCTGTTGGTTTTTACACCAGTCGCAGGTTCATTTTACTTCATTAACAAGGAAAAGATTCACACTCTCTAGGGCCGGCTGCTCCTTCATACAGAACACTTTCCTTATCACTTGCCCTAAACAGCCCCAGCGCCTTGGGAGGTCCCCAGAGAACTTGTGTTTGGCCGGCCCCTATTATTAGTACTTAGGGTATTGTTTGCAGCACAGAGGCCTATAATTAAGCTGTAGAAACACTTGAATGGTAATTTCTTATTTTTGACTAACGCAAGTAATGCGAAAATTACCTAAGCTCTTCAGCTACATTTTCTGTTGTTTTGTTTCCTGGTTTGTGGAGAGGCAAAGGCAAAGCAGACTCCCTCGCCCCAAAACACACACCCAAGCTCTAAGGTGGAAGCAAACTCCCCAAACTCAGGGCAAGTCGTATTTTCTCTCTGTTTCAGCTTAACACCTAATCCATTTTTAACATTGTCTTCAGATTTGCTCATTAGACAGAATCCAAGCTTTGACACCACTTGCCTGAACAAATTATTTAACCTTTCTAAGCTTTACCTTCCTGTGTCTAAATGGTGATAAAAATAGTAGCAACCTCAAAGGATTTCCTTGTAAGGATTCAATGAGACACATATGGAAAAAATCTTAGCACAGAGCTTATCACGCAGAAAGCATTAAATAAAGGTCAGCTATTCTCATCATTCACAAAGTTTGACAATAATAATAATGATAAATAGCAACCTAAACAAATGCCTTTTAGGGAGTACTTCTGATGGGCACAGCAAGGGAGGAAATAGATCTGCTTCCCCTCTTCCACTTTCGTCTCTCTGCCCTCACTGAAGGTAGGAGAAGGGATTTCTAATAATATTGGTTAGATTCTGGAACATGATGGAGCCGCAACTTCCTGACACACTTTCAAAGAAAGCCACATGGTAGATTACCCCGGACTTGCTTCTGTCATCTTGGGGAACCAGGACGCCTCTCCGAGGCCAGGTCTACCCCACTTTCACCAAGTCGAATCGACTTGCACCCGAATTCAATCTTCAGGGTATCGGATGCATTCTCAGCCCTTGGTTAAGAGTAACTTTGGTCCTGGCCTATGTGGCACAGTCGGTTGGAGTGTCATCCCGTACCCGAAAGGCTGTGGGTTTGATTGGTGGGAGGAACACACACCTGTGTTACAGGTTTGGTCCCTAGTCTGGGCGCCTACAATCCTTGGTCTGGGCATGTGTAATCCCCGGTCCGGGTTGATGCTCTCTCGCATTGATATTCCTCTCTCTCCCTTCCTCTCTTTCTAAAAAGCAATGAAAAATGTCCTCGGGTGAGGGTAGGAAAAAAAAGAGGAACTTTGACTTGTATTTGGCCATTCTTCCTTGTCAGGAACCCAGGCGTGGCATTCATGTGTGCTGACCATACACCATCACAACAGTCCCGAGATCTCACTCCGAGTCCCTGGCCCAGGAACTCTGCAGAGCTCTACGGAAACATAACGTCAGGTAAGCTCCACAGTCCGCAGGGAGGAAGGTGTCATTATCTTCAAGTCTTGGAGGACCAAGCCAGCTCTGGAGAGGTTACATCCCCTGTCTCAAAGCTAGTAAGTCTTAGAGCCAACAGGTAAATCCAAGTCTGTCCAACCGCGAAGCCAGTGTCTGTAAGTCTTACACAGCTCTGCCTCCTATGTGCTAGGAATTCTAATAAGTACCACAAATACCCGGATAATTAAAACACAGCCCCCCCTTCACGGAGCTTGTGGTTGGGTCTGGGACCCCAGAGTCAAAGCAAAGTCCCTGCAGGTGCAGTCTTCACATGCACCCCGCACTCCTTCTCCAGGTGCATGTCCCTGGCCACCTTGTTCATCTGGGCTGCTATAGCAAAAATTCTGCAAACAACAAGAATTTATTTCTTACAGTTCTGGAGGCTGCAAAGTCCAAGATCAAGGTGAAGGTAGATTTGGCGTCTGGTGAAGACCATTTTCTGGTTCACAGACAACTGTCTCCTTGCTGTGTCCTCACAGGATAGGAGAGTGAGAGCGCTCTCTTTTTCAGGGCACTAATTCCATTCGTGAGGACCCCACCGTGATGGCCCAGTCACCTCCCAAAGGCCCATGTCCTCACACCCTCACAGTGAGGGACAGAATTCCAGCCCATAAATTCTGGGGAGGGAGAGAAGCATTTAGTCCATGATACCCCCTCGCCCCATACATGCTGGATCCAAATCCCTCTGAGATGAACCTGAGGGTTCTGCATTTGGGAATATGTTGCCAGGTGATCCTCAGAGTAATTAAAAATTGAAAACTACTAAGTTTTAAATTTAAAAGGAAAAGGCAAGACAATAAGAATAGTATTTTCTTAAGAAATCTCCCTAAAATTTTAATCCATAGGGGTGTCATTTTTGCCAAACATACCTTTCTAAATTCTTAGCCAGAATATTTTCTGGGGTTGCTTAAATCCACCAAACATAATTCTTAGTTAGGGAGAATCATGTTAGCATTGGATTGCAATAAAACTTTTATTACTAGGCTTCACTTTTAAAAAAAGAGGACATTATTACAGAACTAACAAGAACCATTACTCAAGCATGATGAATGTGAAATCAGAGGTCCAAGTCTTTTTTCCTTGAGTCTAGAATATTAAACCAATAGCTCAAATAGTTAGAGGTGAATCTATAAATTCTCCCCTGATTAGCATGTAATTTGTTTGGGGGTTTTTGTTGTGGTTGTTGTTCTTTTTTTAAAGGAGAGTAAACAAAGGAGAGTAAAACTCTTTACTCTCCTTTCTTTAAAGGAGAGTTTTAAGGTAAGTTAAGAAAACTTATCTTCCCGTATCCTGTCTGTATCTGCCGTAGCCCAGCTGGGCTCCCGTTTCCAATTCCCATGGACCGCGGCTTTCGGATGAACCATCAAATTAAGTTCTCACATCCAGCCTTTACTCAAGACCGGTAATAGGCTCCTGAAAGAAGTTCCCGCTTCTTACTCCAACATGCAAAATTCTCTGCAGTCCACGCTTTCTCGTCTTTTTTAGATTCGACTTCTTTTCAAAAGCAAATTTTTTTCAAGGAGTTGACCTACTTAAGAGTCTGCATTCTCATATCTGTGCTTCCTCCTTTACCTTTCCTCCTACAGCGGCTGAATCCATAAGAATAGGCTGGGTTGTGCAGTCACAAAACAACCCCTAACTCTCAGTGGCTGAAAACAACACAGGAGCTGACCTCATCTTACACACGACAGCGTCAATGGAAGGAGTAGCCATTGTGAATGTTGCTGGTCACCACGCCAGAGGTGAAGAGAGCTGGGCAAGACTCAGATGGGCAATTAAATGCTTTGACCTGGATGTCACATGTGTCAGTTTGGCTCTCTGCTCATTCATCACAAGTAGTCCCATGGTGCCAGCCAACCACGATGGAGTCAGGATGCACAGACTCACTAGTGGCTCAAATGGGAAAAACACACGGATAACGGTGTCCATGACTATCAAGAGTGTTGTTTTAAATCCTAGCATGACTAATGGCGGAGCTCAAGCATCCCCTTTGTGGCTTTTCCCGCAGAGCCTAGCTTGATGCCGGTGGCATCTTCTCCCTCCCTTGGGCTTTGTTCTAGTTGTGTGGCACCGTTATATCTCAGCATATTTCAAGTTGTTATTTCATGTACATATGGCTTATCTCCCCTGAGACCAGAAACTGTGTCATTTGGAAATCACTCACTTGATCTACCACAATTAAGAACACATAATAGCATAGGTGTTTAATAGCATATCTAAGCATTGATTACATTCCTAAATTGCATTTAAAATATGGCTTCTATCACACTACACTCTCGCTTTGTACCACTATACATTGAGGCTCTGAATTCCTTGTCTGTCCAGTCTAATTCTTACAACAGTCATTTCACGCATTATTTCCTTTTGGGTTGCTTTTATCCAGCACTTATATTTTATCAAACATTTATTGGGTATACTTTTAATGTTTTACCTGTATCCCAAACACACAGGACAGTGCCTGACAAGTAATAAGGACCCATAAATACCTGTCAGATAATTCACTCTATCTTCAAAATGACCATAAAAGAAAGTATCCATATTTTAGGGATGAAGAAATTGATGGAAGCTTAGGGGCGTCTGGCAAACAATGCAGTACACTATTCCTACACAAAAATAAAACTTCCTTTATTAAAACTGTTAAAAGGATATTGTTTTAATTTAGGGAGGAATTGATACTTTTAAAACTTGTAAGTTATTATGCTAGCTGGGTCTCTGATTGCAACCGAGAGAAGCCAAGCCCAGGTAACTCAGGCAGACAAGGAATGGTGTGGAGAAGGAGGTAAAGGAGAGTGTGCAGAAAGGGTGAAGTGGACAAGGAATAGGTTCAGAAAGGAGGAGCAGGATCTAAAGGAGGCAAGACCCTCCTGCAGGCCCGGGGCAGGGAGTGTGCTGAGGAAGCTGCCTGGTGTCCTTCCCACTGCCTCCTGGCTCCACGGCTGGGGAACTCCACCCCCTGCTGTAACTCCCTGTCTTCAACTCTTCTTGCAGCTAGGAGCCACTTCCGCACGCATTCACAGGCTGGTACCGGCCTGGTAGAGCCGTCTCGTGTGTCTGTGTCATAGACGCCCATCTGTGCAAGATGGGGTTCTGCCTGTATCCCATCTTGGAAACCCGCAAATAAGAAGAGTAATAAATGGACCAAATAGCAAATTTACAATACACTTACATGTGGCTGATCAGACCCCATAAGCTAGACCCACATTGCTGACCTCAAACTACAGTTAATTAGCACTTGCGGCAGACATGAGAATGGGGAAAGTGATTCCACATAAATGATCCTTTGGGGCAGGTATAATTGCTCTTTTCGTTCCATACTGAGAACACCAAGTCTTAGGTGGGTCACTGACCAGAACAACAACACAGAGGAAGTCAGTGAAGGCAGAACTTACACTTACAGTCATTTCACCACCTAATACATTTCAATCTGTATCGAAGTTCAGGGAAGATAAAACATCGATTTAACCAAAGATAGAACTAAGTTTTCTTTAGTTAGAACGCTGCTTTGCAACTTCTTTCATCTGAGCGCGCATGTGAAAAAATGATCATTATTGGGCATATTTCTGGGATCAGTGAATGAGGCTGCTCAGGGAACTCCCACTCCACATAAATCCACACCCTATCAGGCTCCACAGCGAGCTCAGGGCATCGATAGTTCAGATCATCCTGTGTGGGGAGCTCTGATTTTAAAACAATCAGTTTGGGAGCAATTTTAAAAAGCACTTTCTCACCATTGTTTTGGGGAGAATATCATCAATAGATACAGCCCATGACCAGAGGAAACTTCCCAGACACTAATTCCATGCCTGCTGTGGACCAGACTGGGTCGTACGGGCAGTGAGAGGCAGGTTTACACATCTGAAGAGTTCAGATTGTATAAGAGAGACAAAAAAATGTTAACAGAAAATTACTGTGCAGTATGAGGCGGCCGCAAGTCAAAGGATGCTGACAGTCACCAGGGGCTGGAGGAAGAAAGAACAGACTCTCCCCTAAGGCCTCCGGAGGGCGCTCCTCCCTGCTGACGCCTTGATTGAGGTCCGATGATACTGATTTCACGCTTCTGGCCTCCAGATCTGCCAGAGAATACATTTCTGTTGTTTTAAGCTGCCGAGTATGTGGCCACTTGCTGCGGCTTGAGCTAAGTGTTTTATTGTCAGTTTGGGGGTGCTGATGCTCAGAATCTCCGTCTCTGCACGGCCCCAGGTTAGAATTCCCCAAGGTGACCTTACGTGAGATGGGGGTGGGGGTAAAAGTGTGGCAGCAGCTGTTACACCGTCAAGGCCGTCTTCCAACAGAAGCTAAGATACTCGCGGAGGTGTAGGTGGTTCTCCTCCGGGCTCCTTCTTGCCCTCTCTGCATCCACATCCCAGTCCTGATTGCTGGCCTTGCTGCCTTACCATGCCTCCGGACCCACACGAGATCCGGTGCCGTGAACTCGCAGAGCCAATAAATCACGAGTAGTCAAGAACCATTCACAGGCTTCCACACCAAAGACCTCATGGCCCTCTGTGGCAGCGGCAGGCGCCTACCTTCAAGATCTCCGTGTGTGTTTCAAGTCATTCATCCGTACCAGATCTGATCAGTGATTTTTTTTCTTTGCTTCATTTTTTTTAAAGATTTTATTTATTTATTTTTAGAGAAAGGGGAAGGGAGGGAGCAAGAGAGAGAGAGAGAGAGAAACATCGACTGGTTGCCTCTCATATGTGCCATAACTAGGGACCAAATCCGCAACCCAGGCATGTACCCCAACCGGGAATGGAACTGGCAACCTTTCAGTTTGTGGGACGATGCCCAATCAACAGAGCCCCACCAGTCAGGGCAGGGATGTTCTTCTGATTTTGAAAATCTTCGTTTCAGATCTTTACATTCCAAGTTCCTCCCACTATTGTGAAAGTTCTTGTTTGTACAGTAAAATTTTTAATAGACATAGTAGTTTCGCTTCCTGATTGCATCTTGACTGATCCACATATGAGAGCTGATCTAGGCTTTAGCCAGCGAGGCCTCAGCCAAATGCATCTGGAAGGAGAAGAAGGCCATGTGCAAAGGCAGGACAGGAGAGAGATGCGGATGCAGACCGTGGCGACTGCACGCGGTGGTTGAGAGAAGAGAGGGAGGTGGGTTAGGAGGACTCCCAGGTTTCTGGCTGGAGGCTGCGGGTGGGGTGGGAGGTACTCATCAGCTTCATACGGTTGCCATAACCAGGTACCACGGAGAGTCTTAAACAAGGGAAATGTGTCGTGTCACAATTCTAGAGGTCGGACGTCTGAGACCAAGATGTCAGCAGCGCCATGCTCCCACGGGAGGGGCTCGGAAATGACCGGTCCCAGGCCTGTGCCCCTGCTTCTGGTGGTTTGCTGGCCATGGCTGGTGTTTCTTGACTTGTAGATACATCCCTCGGATTTCTGCATCCAGTTTGCAAGGCATTTTCCCTGCGCGTGTGTCTCGGTGTGGTCTGCTGGGCTTTATTTTTAACTGCTTACCTAACCGTCAATGTCTGTTGATGTTAGCAGACCACACGCTCCGTGATGAGCGGGGCTGGCTCTATTTTGTTTCCGTTGTGCCTCTCATACCTGGCCCTTCTCAGTCGAACTTCTATGGCCACATGAATATACCAGTTAATTGAACTTCAACTATTTGTTATGCCAGGGCTGGGAAACATTTCAGAATTGTTTTATGAGGAACAGTTTGGTCCTGCCCATGGACATTCTGTGGAAGAATTTACAGTGACCTGTTTGCTTATGTGTCCTTGTTAGTCCCCACATTAAAGAAGTGGAATCAGGCCGGATTTAACATGTGATACAGACACCTATAGTGCCAGGTATTTGTCAGGGAGATTAAATACTCAATGAAATCTCTGAAAGAGAATCTATGGAGCATTCGTTTGAGGCTAAAACCACACATACCTCTAGATAAAATAAAACATATCATCAGGCTAAGCCAAAGCATTAGAATCTTGCACACCCGGAACAAGGCTGTAGCGCTTCCTGTAGAAGATCTTTACCCCACTTCAGTTGGATGTAAATAACATTGTAACAACTCTGTAGAATTTCTAATGCTGTCTAGCTCAATTAGATTCACCAGGACAAGTTTTTGAGGATGTTCGTCCCTACATTGCATTGTGACCCCTTATTGGTGACCCATGGAACAATATCAAATTTCAGATTCTAGTTCTTATGGAAAATGTTTATTTTCATCACATTAAATCATTTTTTCTTAACGTAAAATACGAGAACAGTAATTGTATCTCCACCACAGAGTCTGAGGCAAGATAAAATGGAATGATACCTACAAGATGCTTACTTAGCACGGTGCTTGGCACACAGGAAGCAGTTAATAAGTGCTGACAATTTGTCACCATCGTCACTCTCATCATCATCATCACCATCATCTCATAGTACCTTCTTCTGCATTTATGATTGGGAAACCCCAACGCACGTGCCCGACCTCTTCTACCAACTAAAATTACTTTGTGGACGAAATGACCTCACCTGCCTCTTAACTTTTCACACTCTGACCCTTCCCTTGAACCGGTCTTCCTGTTCACCTAGTTCTGAGTACATCTGTGTTTCTGCCTCGAGATGCTGGCTTCCAACCTCTGCGGAACAAAGTGAGTTATGAACACCTGCACCCGCACCGGTGTTCGTTTTCAGGGAGCGAAGTCGAACCACAGGGAGGTGGGATTAGACACTCGGAGACAAAGTGGGAAAGAGCCCCATGTTCCGAATCTGAGCTTGAAGGCTTGTTTCCTCTAGAGGGCCACTGAAGCTTCCCTTTCTCCAAATCTCTACGCCCTCCCTTTAAAGAGTTTGGGGTGGGTTTTACCACATTTTCACGCTACTTATTGTTGAAATGAAAGCTTATCTTCCCATTGGGCACAAGTAACTGTGTAGAGGGAAGGAAGGGCCCTGGGCGGACAGATCACAGCAGCTGGAGAGAAAGGGAAGGCTGCCTGGGGATGCTGTGGACCGACTACCCGGGTAACCCAAGCAGCGCACGGGGAACTGATAGAAGCAGGGGTTTTAACACGACTTTTCAAGGAAGGAAAAGACGATTTCCCTTTATTCCCAAAAGTAGCTGTGATGAATCCGTGGGGTTACGAAGAGGGAGCAACCAGACGCAGGGACCTTGAGAATGCACGGCTCTGCGTGTGTCACTGGCACAAGGTCAGCAACACATTCGTGAACCTCAGGCTGTGCCCTGGAACACTCAAGGCTCCCCCTGCCTCCCCTTTTATGCCTTATGGCCTCGGAAGCCACATAAATGAATTTTGGGGGCTGCCACATATCCCCCATTTCTCTACAGAGACTGGCTTTTCTCTGCGCCGATCAGTGTAGCTGTGTATCTTTCCACCCCCACTGTTACCATCCCCACCTCTGGCTTCACACTCACGTGGTCCCCCATTTGCATTTGGCTCCAAAACCTCTGCCTTGGCACAAGAGAAGTGGAAAGCCCACGTGGAATGCTCATGCAAGCGGCGGCTCCGCTGCTCAACTTTCAGGTGTTTGCGCCCCCATGTTCAGTGCCACCCTGGAGCCCTGCCCAGGCTCCCAGGATAGCCCAGGAGGGATGTCTGGCTTCCTGCTGAACTCCGGGGTGGAGGTGGGTCCTAAACACCCTTCCTTCAGAGAAGCTGCTGCCTGCTGAGGGGAGGGCCCACTTCCCGGGCGCAGTCTGTCCTGTTCCGCAGGACAGCGGTCATGCTAGGGACGTCCTTTACACACATTCTCACCCACCCCAACACCCACTCTCCCCGTCTAAGGGCATGTCCCACCCAGCTTCGCAAGGGCCCGGTAAAGCAGACTGCAGAGCAGACACAGAGTCACAATGTTCCCTTCTTGCCGTCAAAGACTCCGGTTGCTAGAATTACCCTGGCCTGGCACAAAACTTCTCGCCTGCACACTCTTGGTATTTAACTTAAAGCTATAAACAAATAAACAAATTCTGGCAAGATTCCAAATTTGAATGTAGGCTGTTTGATAGAAAAAATATTGAGTTCCAATTTTGGCTTTAATTCAGTCTCCTTTTGCTCTGAAAAGAGAAAAACAAAACCCAACACATTTTCTCATCAATTCGTGCAAAGTCATTCTCACCCGCCCCTCTCGGGACAGTGAGGATTAATGGCTTCTATTTCCTAACGATACCCGGTCTCTCCCTGGTAGTGACTTAGGGATACGGACCCATTAGCTGCAAATGTGGCTCCAGTGGCCTTAAAGGATTAATATACCTCCCAAACCCCATAACTGACTGGGACAAATCTGGCTGAATGAGTTACGGGGCTAATTAGTTAATTGTCAACTATGAGAAGTCTGGTTATTTTGCATTTTGTTAAATACTGGAGGATTAACAAGTACAGGGAGTAGATGCCAAGAGGGTTTGAAAGAGGTTGGATGATCTTGACACACAATTTTGGCTCTTGCCAACAAACTGTGGTCCAATCCCTACCAGGGGATGATGACGCCATTCATTACATCCCAAGGGTACTTCCAGCAACCAAAACAGGTGGAAAGAGATGGAAATCCATCATGCAAGAGTCCCTCCCACGTGAGAATGCCTGTCCCAAAGTAAAATACAGAGTCAGGGTGGTAGAAGGACTGTCAGTTTCTGTGTCATTGAGCAAGAGAGAGACTATATTGTGATGTGTGATCTGCTGGATGCACAGAGTAATGAAGTACTTTACAGTGAGGCTTATAATGCCACTTGCAAATACGGTTTATGCTAGAGCCAGTGGAGAGTATTTGAAAATATGAATATTCTATAAGTAAGAATGAGGTGAGGCCAACACAGGGCACCTGAGTCACGGACACTGTAATAGTGTCCCCACAAGGGGGTGGTCGTTGGAAGATGTTCAAATTGTTAGTTGTGATCAGAGATCATACAGCTCAGACAACATGTTTCTAATGAGAGAACTTTAAAATTGCACAAGCCTCTGGAAGATTTGGGAATGTCTTCAATTCCTCAGCCTACCAGTACATTTTGAAAAATTGGAAATCCCACACAGAACAGCCACAGACCAAATGATAAATAATTAAGCATTCCTGGTACCCCAGAAAGCATATTTTATTTAATGCTCTTGCCAACAAAGTAGATCATTAGAATTTTGGGGAAAAAGGATGTATGAAGAACAGCTGAAAGGTTCTTCTTAAAGAAGTGAGGTTTTGATAAAAGGGAAAATGACTTCAATATGGAACATGCACAAACAGAAATGTGCAGTCACAGATACTGTGCCTAAGATACTCCTTGAAAGGTAAAGTAGACCTTCTTGGTTGTCTGCGCAATAGTTGTCTTTTTCGCATGGGGTCCAAGCCCTGATTTTCTTCTGGTTTCCAACCCTCTCTCTTTCCCCATGAATCAGACAGATCCTGGTACATCTAAGCCATTCGAGAGGGTCCGTTTGCTGCCAAGGTGGGTAGTCTACAGGAGAACAGCCAGTTTTGCTCCTGAGGTTTGAGAGGATGCCTCCTGGAGAGCTTCTGAAAGTTTTCCTTCCTGGTAAGTTTCCTAAGTCGGAAATGTCTCCTTCAGCAATGCTGGGTGGTGTTGACTTCCGTGTGCCTCTATGCCTGCGTCAGCTGTCTTGCAGGGATAAGGAGAAACAGCTTGAGACGAACCCAACACAGAGGACAGCAAAGCAGAGGAGTGGAAGGAGCTTGGATCCTTATGACTTTCCTGGGCTGCTGATCTTACTGTGACAGGACTCTGGAGTTCCTTTAAATTGAGATGATACATCTCATTTTTTTCCCAGTTGAATGGAGTTCTCCGTTGCTTGCAGCAAAAGGCACTCTGCAACCCCCCTCCTCCCAAAATGGCCATTTCCTGACCCCAAATTCCAGTTTGCTCTAGAAAGACTGAACAGAACATTGTACATTTATTAAGCACACCTGCAACAGAGTGAGACATGGGGTGGGATCCTGACTCTACCACTGACTGTATGAATTTGGGTGAGTTGCTAAGACTTTCGAAGCTTCGTTTCTGTCTATGAAGTGACAATATCCACTCACTTAGGGGGCCCTTTTAAGGATCATGTAAGAGAAGGCATGCAAATTCTACTCAATAAATACTATCTAAAATACAAACACACATACCCTCGAAAAGCAATTCTAACAGATATTTTCAAATAGGAAACAAATTCATGAGAAAATAAACACTATTCAAGCAGCAGGATAAATAAAACTAGAAAGACATATGGCATATTGGACAATATCAGAGTATGAGACTTAAAGTTTACTTTTTTGATAAGTTTACTTTCTAAACTTAAAGTTTACTCCTGATCTAGGATTAAATGCAAAAATATTGGTGTTTTTCTCGGATCTCTTAAAAACCTAGAATCTGAGGGAGGGTCCCTTAAGAACCTAGGATCTGAGAGGCACTCAGTTGTAGGGTCCTTGATATTGTCAAGCAAGGGTCAAACAACAAGGCTCTAATGAAGTAGCTGGTGACATACATACATAAGTAGGGCAGGAATACGTTGAATACGCTAAACAAGGAGCCAAGAGAAGTGTTCGTGAAGAATACAGTGAACAACAGTGTTGAATGCTTCTAAGAGACCAAGTATATAAGAACAAAGATGTAAACATATGGCTGTCAGCAGAGAAATTTGAAACAATGACTATATATACCTTTTATATCTTACTAGAGCAAGATACAAAGAAATACAGCAGTAACTAGAGAGCCACCAAAGGTGGGGTTTTTTTTGTTTGTTTTTGTTTTTTTGCTTTCTTTTAACACATCAGCTGCTAGAGCATGTCCAGGTGCTGATAGGCCGGTGCACTAAAGAGGAAGAAATTGATGAAGCAAAGAGAAGGAAGACAGGTGATCACAAGAGTGAAGTTCTTGGGAAGGAGAGCTATTGATGAGACATTTTGCCTTTGTAGGAGCTGCGAAACTTTATTCACTATATTATAATAGATAGGCCGTATGAAGTGTGCAGACAGATGCAGATCCTTTAGTGAATTTGGTGATGGGAAGATGAGTGGATTTCTACCTCTTGGCTTCCATCATGAACAACAGACAACATGACATAAAAGTTAAAAGACAAGGAGTCTTCCAGAAATGGAAGTCATATATAGTTAGCCCTGTGGTAGTTTCAAAGTTTTGAGCTTGGGATAAAAGCACAGGATTCTGAGAAAGCATAGCTTTTACTTCTAATTAGAAAATACGTTAATTCCTCAGACATTGAATTTCTTGGATGAATAGCTTCTTTGTAATAGATGCAGTATGAATACTTGGGGTCAGGATCGTCATGAATTTAACAGAAAAACCAATTCTCTCACCATTGTCTAACTACTTTGTGGCAGTACAATGGGGCAGAAAGGAAACAATTTGGGGTCCCAGGAAGTGAGGTGCACTCCCAGCTTTGACACTAGCGCACACTACCCAATACTGGGCCAGCACTTTACCCTCTCTGCACTTCACCTTTCCTACCTACATCTAAAGTTATTGTGATAATAATTTGCATCTAATGTATTTGATATGGAATTCAAATTACATTATCATTGTTAATAATAACATCCATGGTAGTAGTAAGGGCTACTATTTATTGAGTGTCCA
Organism: Anoura caudifer; assembly: GCA_004027475.1. Classification (NCBI taxonomy): domain Eukaryota; kingdom Metazoa; phylum Chordata; class Mammalia; order Chiroptera; family Phyllostomidae; genus Anoura; species Anoura caudifer. The sequence continues at coordinate 64,879 of PVKU01002326.1, read as the reverse complement.
CTATGGAGCAGTAATTCTGAATTCACTGCGTATACTGATAGGGGCTGAATTGCCCCCCTTCCCCCCATTCGTATGTTGAAGACCTAACGCTCAGTATCTCAGAATGTGTCTATATTCAGAGACAGGCCCTAGAGGGAGGTGATTACATTAAAATGAGGTCATAAGCCTGGGCCCGTCTCCAATATGACTGGTCCAGGTAAGGAGAGACACAAGGAGTGCACACCCACGGTGAAAAGACCGTATGAGGACAGAGAGCAGGTGACCGTCTGCAAGCCAAGGAGAGAGGTCTCAGAAGAAACACACCTGCTGACACCTTGACCTTAAAGTTCCAACCTCCAGAAATGTGAGGAATAAATTTCTGTTGCTTAAGCCACTAGGAAACTAACACATCTTTATATACATACAGTCCCTTGTCTTTAACTCTACAAGATGGGCATTACCATCCTCATGTTACAGCGAGGATGCTGACACTTAGGATAAGTGACTTCCTCAAGGTCACACATAACAGGTAAATTCTTAGAAACCGCCTGTTAGTCATAGGATCACCCTTCAAGGTAATTGTGTAACACCGAAGTCATAGAAACACAAATTTAAAAAAAAAACCTTTGATTTGTCCCATAATCACACTTTTAGATTCCTAGCTCACATGTTATGATTCCATAGCTTCTTGCTGTTATTAATTTCCAGAGTCCCAACACCACTCTCTCTTCAAGGTTTAGTAGAATTTTAAACAGCTTTCTTATTGCACCTTTTATTGGTCCCTCGTGGCAATTCCATCATTCAAACTCAATTAACCAGATTGTTTATTCCATTGGCCTTTGTTCCCACGTCAGCTGGGATCACTGGGGGCGGGGAGCGTGGGTTGCGGTGCGCTGGCTCTGCGAGGAGGTGCTGAAACCAGGACTCTGAGCAGGTCCCGTTACCAGGATGGCTTTGCAGTCAGGTAGCGCCTGTGTCCGTGCAGCCTGGGACCTCGAGGCTTTGCAAACACCCGCACTCTCTGCCTTCCCCTGCAGCATTTCACTGCCATTAAAAGCGGAGCCTCAGATCTCCCTCGTGCATCCATGCCTGAGCGCTGGGTGACTTCCAGTTGAAGGGTCAATAAATATAATTAAATGGCTCATCCAACTGGATCTCATTCTCCAAGCGTCTTCCCTGGGAGGGCCGACCCTATCTCATGAATAGATTTTTTTAAAGCAGGAGGGCTTTGAAAGGTTGTGGGTGTCTTCAGCCTATTGATTTGCATAGTTTAATGTTTGGCAAGCTGTACTTCTTAGCCTCAGTGTTCTTAGCCTCATAAGAACACACCCTCATGCGCAGAAAGTTAACAGATAATGTTCGCTGCATTATTCACCTGTCCGATGGTCCCCTACCGAAGAAAGGGTCAGCTGCTCAGCTCTCCTCCCAGCAGGTAATAACAGCATGACCCATTAGAAAATAAAAGTGAGAGAAAAATAGTAGTAGCTCATTTCTTGAGCAACTATTAGACGACAGGCTTTTCTTTGTGTATTCGTACATACCTTAGCCCTATTTCTTGCCATAACCTGGTAAGCTGCCCATGATTACTTCTCTCTCATTATCAAGAAAACCAAAGCTTGGTGAACTGAAGTAATGTATCCATGCTCTCAGATTGTCTCTCCCTCTCCAAGCCTTGTGTCTTTTCAATCTATTAAATTTTCTCTCAATCATCACTGACATTCCAAACATGTAAGTTTTCTTTAAAAAGTTACCTTTGAAACTTCATTAAGTTGAATGGCACTTTCTTACACCAGCAATCTGAGCTGCTGTCCTGCTTTAGAAGTCTGGATATTCAGTAATCCTTGGGGTGGTTGGTTTATTGCCATATCATTCAAAAGAAATGACAGTATGGTTCATTTTAAAAATTTCTTTTGCATCTGAGGTTTTGCCAAGATCTGTTTATCACTGTCTTGTGGGAACAGAAAATATGATACATTCAAATGTGAAGTTCCCCCTTTTCCTATTCAAATAAGGGCCGGCAACAAACCAAAAGGCAAGATGACATTTTCAGTGATTGACTTAGACAAACTGAAGGCTGAATAAATGCCGGATACATTAGCTGTAGTGACTGATGCTTAAAATATGTGAATCTCAATGTTTTGGAAAGAAAACAGACAGATTAGAAACAGTTCTTCTCTCCATGCTAATGGTAACATCCAGGATTATGATGATCGCGATCTGGGCGTGTGTTGCCTTCTTCCTTCCCACCTTCTCCAAGCCATCAGCAGATTTATCAGGAAGCAAAGACTGGGGCCAGGTGGGGACCGTGAGTCCCATTGGCTGGACTGCCGTGCCTCTTCCCCAACAACCTGCAGCAGTTCCTCTGGAAAGTGCGGCTCCTTGCCTCTTGGTGGAGATCGCAAAGGAGAATTCGGTCACATGCTTGTTGCCATGGGGATAAGAGTCAGGAAGAGAGCTGCTCAACACAAACTGGTCTCCCAACACAAAACCTTTCCCTTTAGTTATGATTCCCTTTGGGTTCTCTGGAGGCCAGGCTGAAAATAGTTTGCAAAAAGTCGGAAACTTCAATGAGTAAGAGCATAACCTTCAAACGCTCTTTTATAGTGACATCCCTGTTATAATTTTGCGTGAAAATATATAAGGCTAATGAAACTATATAAGGTTAACGAATGAGTGACAGAATCATCACGGTTATACATTTTTGAGAGTTTAACAGTGAAGAGAATGAGATTGGGATTCAAAGAGACCAGTTGCAAACCCTGCTTCTGCCAGCTAACCTCTTTGTCTTTAGTCCCCTCAACTTTATGAGGGAACTAATAGTGTTTAACTCACAGAGCTTTTGGAAGAATTAAGAGCCAAAATGAATATCCAGCATTTTTCAAGTACTTGGCACAAGGACGACATTAAAATCGGAAGATCTTAATATTAAAGTTGATTATTAATATTATAATATTGTGATGCCATGACTGAGAATTTTGTCGTTGATCAGTTAAAGAAGTAGGTTTGTAAGACTATGTCCTTCCAGAGACAGTAAATAGGATAGAAAAGAATGAAGGGATTGAGAGATAAGAAAAGGGCTGGGGCCGGAATGACTTTGATATAAATAGATTTTTTTTTTTTTTTTGGAGGATGGGGTGTTTTAAAAGAGACTAAGCTGAATGTTTTTTAAAGCCACGCAGCAGGGGTATTCAGGTGAAAGTCACAGATGCCAGTCAATATGCTTTGCCAAAAATATAAGGAAGAAAACTCATCAGCTGGAAGAAGCATCGCCACCGTGGGCATGTTCCCTCCATCTGGAAGAAAAACGCTAGAAAGAAACTTAATATTCATGATGGACACATTTTCTCTCTACTGTCAGTCAGCTGGAACCAAAAATACACAGCTGGTTAGAGGGCCTGTCTCCACTTCATGTTTCACCTGATGACATTATACATCAAAGCAAGAACTGTGGGCTGAAACAGAACTCTTCATCCTAGTTTATATTTTCAGAGGCCGACACAGTGACCGCAGGCTGCCACTGCCTGTCCCGTCCCTTTTCTTCGCCTTTCAAGTTCCTATCAGAAGTCGACACCGGAATTCAAGAATAGAAGTCCACTGATCCGCCCCCCCCGACAAAAGAAGGGAGGAAAGAAAGACACGCTGAAGTCAAATATATCTAATATCTTATTTGCAGGCAAAGTAATTTGTCAAATGAAAGATTTATTTTTTGTTTGCAGAACATTGAAGTTACGTGGTGATATCTTAAAATACATCTTTTGGACACTTGGCTGTAAATATGCAGGATATCTAAATGTTGGAAAGAAGCTTTATTATTAAAATATGGCCATTTTTTTATAGATTGTAAATTTTTAGAGTCACATCCAATCTTGCCTTATACGGTTTCCTAGAATTGTAATCTGCATGAAGGAGTATTTATCAGACAGTTTCACACCCATGTAGAACTCACTTGCCTAATTATGAGTGCATGGCTATACATTTTCATGGAGGTGAGTGTCTAAAATTTTACTGTTTCATCTGTCATCGGGGATGGAAATAAAAGAACTGACATATGAAGGAAGACACTGAACTGTGTGGTCTCTTCAGAAAAAGAAGTCCAGTGGCACCCTGCCACTTGTCAGAGAGAACATGTCATAGAGCTAACTCATTGGAAGCAAAAGTAGTACCTTCCTCAAGGACCGCGTCCCTTCTCAGTGTATCACTATAGTCAATCAATAAAAAAAATCTGGGTGACAACAAAACTAAAATGAAATGCCCTATTATCTTTAAACAGTATTTTATGAGGAAGGCAATTCTCAGAACCATAATAATATCTTTAGTCCTTCTCAAGGGATAACTTAAAAGTAGCAGAGAAGTTCCAGAGTATCGTAGTGGAAATAAATCCCTGGCTCTCAGGCCTTTTGAGAAATTGATTGTAGCTTTATGTATTTGGCTTGCTGCGGAATGGAGCCGACCATAAAGATCCCCGGATGATGAAGTGTGGCTGCGATCCTGCGGTACAAGAGTTTTAATTAGACATTGAATGCGCAACGCCTAATGATGGTTGTTTAAATCACCACGGCACACACTGCAGTTCTCTGGCCCACATGCTGGACAGAGGCGTGAGGTAAGAACCCCTGACACATAATGGGATGCAGGGAAATACCATGTTATCCCTGGCAGGCTCACAGCTCCCGAACTCTTCTTCCCTAATGTCTGGGCTGTTTTGCATTTCACAGATGATTGTTGCTTTGTCTCTGTCTCCCACCTACCAGGTCCGTTCATCATCTCCTTGATCAATTTAACAACTTGGCTAATTCACCCCAGAATAACGTTTCTGTTTATAGAAGCCTAGTTTCTGTGGGAAGCACCCAAACCCGCGGAGTATCCAGTGAAGCAACAATAAGGGGTGCTGGGATGAAGAGGTGAGCCTCTCCAATCACAAACCACCCCCACTCCCCTCTTGTCCTAGCCCGCACTCCATCTGCATCTGGGCAGGGGAGAGGGGAACGTCTGATTAGAACCCTGCTGTGTGCAGCTGTACTTCTCCTGTTGAAGTGGGAGGGTCGGAGAGTGTACCTCGTTACCATGATGGGCGGACTGTAAAGCAAAGGGCAATGTGAGATGCATACTTCCAACTACAGGTTGGAGCTACTGGGCTATGTCAGTGAGACGCAAACTCACTGGCCTCTCAGAGCAAAGCACCTGGCCTCATTGCCTCCCTCCTTCTAATGTACAAAGCATGGGCCACACGTGATGACAAAGTGAAGTGACTCTTGGTCATCTCCACAAATTGGTGTGGTGCCAGGAGGGAAGGAAAACCTGCTGATTAGAGAAGGATTGATGACTGCACGCGTTTTCCAGGTACCAACCATCTGGACAGGTGTCTTTTAAGTAAGATTAATAAACATATGTTGCCGCGAGAGTCTCATTATAAGAGGCATGGTAACAGAAAGTCAAAATTTTCAAGTCAAACTGTCAGGCTGCTGCAGGGCAAAATCTCCCCAGACAAGCAGAGCTGCGCCCGCTCGGCTAGGAAGAGCTGCTCTTGCTCCACGCGAGATGTGTGTGCCCATGCTAAATCGCCTTCTTCCTTCCTGGAAAAGTGAGCACGGACACGAGGTCTCTCTGTCCAGGCCAAAACTCAGGCTGGAGAGTTTCTTCTCGGTGGGAAGCCTATGCTCACAGGGACCAAAGCAACCTCCCCACCTCTAAGTTAATCCCTGAAGCTGAGCATTTCAGAGGGTTTCGTCGGATACTGGTGGCCAGGGAGCTGGAAAGAGCAACGGTTTCATCGGGGGGTTCCTGGGGCAGTGGGCACCACTCTGCACGGTGCATGACTTTCTGGCCGCTCCGCTGTACGACGCTGCTACAAAATAATATGGAATGTAAGCTGTGATTGAAAAACAGAAGTATTTAAATACAGAAAAATAGAAATTCAATGAGTTTCAATAGGTTCAGTGTTGAAGACATTGGTAACTGCCCGAGGAAGTCATTTCTCAGCCTAAGACAATCACAGATCACGTCACAAAACTTGAGGACCGGGTACTAGAAGGAGCCATTAAGAGCTAAAGACAGAAGCTTCCTCAGAGCTGCATCGACTATCACTGGCAGCATCAGGGAGGAAAAGACCTCTAAACATACCGTTTCATGAATAAAATAACAATTTAAGGAATCAAAGTGTGTGTGTTCTCTTGTAATACTAAAGAAATAATTTTTTAAGGTGAAGGAGTGGTAGACTCAAGGGAAAGTTAGATGACGATTTATCTGAATTTCGTGAGAGAATTAATTCATGAGATAGCCAAAGTCACTCCGAATCAAGGTGCGACACCAAAATTACCTGCGAAAATAGCTATCGAGCCATATTATGGAATCTGCAATGTACGGAACCCAGAACTGCGCATTTGATTATATTCTCAAGGGATTCTGGGACATAGTGTTACAGACAAACAATGTGTTATAGAATGGCTTCTGAAATTCAATTTGGACAGGAAATATTTTGTAGTAAATGAATAAAAATCATGTCTGCATGAATACTTGAAACAGTACTTAGCATGCAGTAGAAGCTAAACAAATATAGGTTAAATCTGCATCTTAACTCAGAGGTTTCCTTATCTTACATTTCCCCATTCTAACAATTGGTATAAGTATAGCATAGAGCATGTGACTTAACATGTAAATACTTAACATGTGACTCAGTAAATACTGCTTGAAGTTGAACATTGAGTTAGTTTTCAAGACTTCCCCGTTTTATGTATCAGCCTCATTGAGTTTGTTCTTGGGACTCTAAGTTTCTACCCCACATCTAACAGCGAGTATAAGTGTTGCATACAGTAGAGAAGATATGTGTGTGTGTGAGTGTGTGTGTGTGTGAGTGCGCTTGTGTGTGAGTGCGCATGCGTGTCAGGGTGTGCTCTATAATCCTGTTATGAATTAGTCTCCAGGTAACAAGGCTATACTAACCCACCAATTTTAAAAGGCAGACGTACTCATCCATGAGTGGCCCATCTGCAGCAGCGTTTACCAGCAAAGAGGGGTATATGCTGTCCCCGCCGCTCAGACTGACAGCTTTCTAAGAGAAAGATGAGACCCTCTGAACAGGAAAATCCGCCATTGGAAATTCCTAGCAAAGCTGATTGTTTGCTTGCGTTCTTTTGCTTAGGCCTAGAACCAATATCCATTGTTACTGGTTTCAGAGCTCATTTTAACTTAATGTGATGTGTTGGTCATAGTTTCAATCACAGCTGCAAAAACACAACCAACCATAAAAGTCTTTCCTGAGGTCCCAGCACTGATGAAGCTGGATTAAGTGAACCCTGCCCTGTCCTTCCTGCTGAACACAATGAAGGGTTTGACAGAATCCGTGGAGCAACTACTTGAGGATTCTGGAAGATAAACAATAGATTGAGGATATATCGGCAAATCAGAGGGGATTTTCCCCATGCTTTTCATCTCTGCTTTCTCCCAGCTTATACTCAAATTGCCCAGGGTGCCCAGCACTGCACCCTGGATACAAACAGAAAAATATCCAACAGGAGCCCTCTTTTTAGCCTCTGAGGAGTGGGAAAGAAGGCCCCAGTGGGCCAGAGAGGGTGAGGGGAAACTTCTGTTTTGTTTTGTTTTGTTTTGTTTTGTTGTGTTGTGTTTTATTTGTTGTTGTGGCTCTCTCCTGCCCGAGCTTTCAGGTGAACATATATGTGGCTTAGGCAAGGGCAGCGAACTCTGAGCTGGGGACCCTTTCCTTCTTACCAGGACAACTGTGGTCCTACCAGCAGGGAGGAGGGAGTCCCCACTGCTTTTATTTCCCCACTTGGTCCCAGAGGCAGACACAGTTACAGGAAGCGTATGACAGAGGAAACAAATTCAGTCCTATGTTTCTCCCCAGAGTACCATGAAGGGGTGCTCTTGGAAGCGAGGGAGGACAAGGGAGACCCTAGACAGGAAGGGGCAAAGAAAGTGATCCCATAAACTTGTGAAATAAACTCTTGGGCTCACCACCGAGCTGAAGCAAAAAACGAAGCATTCCCCATGTTGGAGCTGCACAGCTCTGACGAACCAGAGCGGCTCTATTCTGACCAATCAGGACAGTGCCTTTTGGACCAGTCACACTGCAGAGATTTGGAGCCTTCATTTGCATGAGGATGGACCAATCAGGAACCAGGGGCAGGAACTTCTGCCTATATAAGCCAGCTCCCCTGTGGCCCTGAGAATGTACTTTCCCTTTCCACTGAAGACTGGGCTTCTCCTGCTGAGCTGAGACACCTAAGATATCTCACAGGAGCAGAGCGGACTGGCACAGAACTGAGCAGACCTGTACAGAGCAGAGAGGACTAGCAAGGAGCAGAGCAGAGCTCCAAGCCTGAAAGCTGCCTGGCCCCAGGGCCGCTGCACCCCGGGGCTGTATCACACCCATGCTGAATTGCAACTGAGCTATTTTGCACTGAATAAAGTTTCCTTCTTCACCACCACACCCCAAACCGGGAATTCTTGTTGGCATTGAATTGATGCCATGACCATTGGTTGACACAATGCAGTAACAGTAACACAAAGAACACAGTTTTTAAAATGGACAAAATCCTTGAACAGACATTTCAGTAACAAAAATATACAGATAAAAAGAGGCATGTGAGAAGATTCTCAATATTATGATCCATTAAAGAAGTGCAAATTAAAACCAAAGGAGATAAAATTATACACCTACTTGAATGGCTAAAGTAAGTGTGTACATGCGAACATATCTGTATTCAGACATACATACACACACATACATAAAAACATATACATGGTAATGCCAAGGCCTGGTAAGGATGGGGATCCACTATAATTTTCACACACTGCTGGTGAGAATGCAAACTGGTACAGCATCTCTGGAAAGTATTTTGCAGTTTCTTAATAAGCTAAATAAATATGCATTTACCACTTCTGCAGTAAGAATGGCCTGACCTAGCCACCCCACTCCTGGGTATTTACCCCAGAAGAATGAAAACTTATGTTCACACAGAAATCTGTACATAAATGTGTTCAGCTGCTCAATCCATGATTGTCAAACATTGGAAATGAGCCAAATGTCCATCAACAAGTAAATAACTGTGGTACACTCATATAACGGAATATCACCCATTAATAACACGGAACAAAGAATCTGTATACACAACAAATTGGATGGATCTCAAGAGAGTCATGCTAAGTGAATAAAAGCCCATTTCAAAGGTTACATATTGTATTATTCCATTCATCACACTCTGACAAAACAAAACTCCAGGAATGGAGAACAGATCTGTGGGTATCAGAGGGTGGATTAGAGGAAAGCTTTGACCTAAAACCAGCAGTGCGAAGGACTTTTCCCATGGCTGTGAAACTGTTCTGGCCTGGGTTGTAGAGACTGTTAGGACGATTACACATGTGCTGAAGTGCATAGAACTAGGCACCTTAAAAAGTCAACTTTATTGTATGGAAATTTAAAAAAAAACCCAAAATTTGTCTTCTTTGGTCATGTCAAATTTTCCTAAGTGTGTAGTGTTTTGTCATGCAGTGTGCACGTGGTATTTGTGTGTGTGTGTGTGTGTGTGTGTTTGTGTTTTGCCCTGGTGACTCTACTCATCTGTGTAACACCAACTGGAACACAACCTATGGGGGCAAACTTGAATCTAAAATCTGTAAAAAGTTATCTAATTATTTGTCAATATTTATTGCGGAATAGATGAATAAATAAAACAAATGTGTTGACATGAAGGAACTTACAACTGTGTGAAGAAAACAAGCAGTAAACAGATCCACAGCATAGTAGAGACACAGATTGATTATAGAAAGTGTTATCCAGGACATAAACAGGGTGAAGAGCTACAGCAGAATGAAGGTGGGGGTGAGGGTCCATTTGAGAGCTGAAGGATGACAATGAACCATCCATATCAAGTGCTAGGAAAAGAGGCATTCCTGTTGCAGGAAATAGTGAGTGGAAGGGAGCAGAGCTAAGAAAGGGTCTGATATGTTCTGAGAACAAAAAAGATGCCTACCTGGCTGAAGTGGTACAAAGGGCAGAAATGAGAGAGATGAAGTAGCCACATGGCAGAGCCTCTAGGCCAGGGCGTAAGGGCTGACTGATTTTAAGAGCAATGGGAAGCCACTGTTTGTTTTCCTGTTGTTGTTTATTTGTTTTTTGAAGGGAGTGGCCACGATCTGGTTACATTGTCAATGTGACCTCTGGAAAGTCCTTTTTTCCAAAAAGATTATTTATTTATTTATTTTTAGAGAGAGGGGAAGGGAGGGAGAAAGAGAGGGAGAGAAACCTCAATGTGTGGTTGCCTCTTGTGCACCTCCACCGGGGACCTGGCCCACCACCCAGGCATGTGCCCTGACTGGGAATCAAACCAGTGACCCTTTGGTTTGCAGGCTGGTGCTCAATCCACTGAGCCACACCAGCCAGGACTGGAAAGTACTTTTGATTCTGAATCTATTTCTGTATAATGTTAAGTGGAGGGTGATACCTACCGACAATATTTTTGTGAGAATTATGTATATATTGGTGTCTAGGATTGTGTAGGTTAAAGTAGATGCTCAATAAAATATGGCTTCTTCCATGGGCCTTGTGCTCTCTGTGCACGCATGTCTCATTATCGCTTCTCTGTCTGCGTGAGCCCATAAGTTCAGTCTCTGTCTCCTGATGTTCCATCTTTTGCTAACTGTGTCTGACCTTGGAAGGAGAATCTAAGCAAGTCCTCAAACACAACTGCAGTCAAAGCCTCTGGCGTCTTTGTTCACTTGTGATACTGGATTGGGAGGCAGGCAGCTCAGATCCTGTCTGGTTAAGCCGCAGGAAAGGGCTATGTTGGTAGCTCGCACCTGCTTGAAGGAGGTTGAGCCAGTTTCACGGGTTTCAGCTTTATAGGTTCCCGTTGTTTCTTCATCGGCTAGAGATCAGATTATTTTGGAGAACTGTTTTGGTTCCAAATTCTGTACTTCTACTCCAGCCCACATTCATCAAAGGCACGCCCTTTCTCGCTGGTGTAAGCCAGCACCTGTCTCTGTTGAGAACTGCCTTGGTCACTGACCAGTTTCTGGGAGGCTCTTTCCAGACCCACAGCACAAACATGCAAAAGAGCTTTTCCAAATAGTGCACGCTCTCTCAGAAGCATTCAATCCTTGTTTTCTTTTCATTAGGCAAATTTCATGATTTCATTGCATGAAGCACTGTTTCTATCACTTCCTTGAGGATAGGATGGACAGAAGGTACAATGAAATCAGAGAATCAGTTGGTCGAGTTCTACTTTTCATGATCAATTTGAGGCTCCTAATTTAGAGCTTCTTTAGGATAATATATAACGTCTATAAAATGCATTTTGCACAATGCATTTGAGCCTACTAGTGAGCTCAATAGAATATTGTCTAAAATAGAAATCCATTCTCCACTGACATCCTAAGCAAAGTAAAGCCGTTTTATCAATCCACAAGGAAGAATAACTTTATCATGCCGTGTTTTCATGCTTTAGCTGAACCCAGTCCTGCAACGTTGCATGTGCACGTTACACTATATTTTAGCTTTGCTCTATTACCTAGCTCTTTTCCCCTCCCTTGACAAAAATAAATAGGTTAAACTTTAAAAGTGACAGATCTTGAAAGTTTATTTCCTGAAGAGCAGGCTGCGATTTCTTCCTTTCCCCTTCTCTTTGCTAACTCCACGTCCCGAAGCACTGACCTGCACCAGGCAGGCCGGTTAAGGTGGTCGTATTCATTCTGCAAGGTTTTTCACAACCAGCATTCATCTTTCCCTGGATCCTCAGGAGGGGATAAAGCAGATCTCGATACAAATAAGCATGCAATTTACTCATTTCTATCAAAGTTCCTTTCTTCTCAGCAGGAAGTGAATTTCAGCCTCAGTGTCTAATCTCCCAGTAGCGAGGAATCAAATGACTGGAGCTGGAGCATCTGGAAGACATGAAGACGTAGGGGACCCACAGGCCTGGCTGTCCTGTCCTCTTTCTATTGTGTCTTCAGGGTGCTGTCAGGAAGCGCACTGGTTAGTGCTGGGGTGCAGCATGGGGAAAGTTCCTGAAGATCAATGACCGACCGAATACGATGTTTTTTTTTTTTTAATTTTATTTTAATTGTTGTTCTTATACAGTTTTCTGTCTTCTATTCCCATCCCAGCCCTCCGCCCCAGCCCTCCCCAGCTCCCTTCCATTTCCACCCCACCCCCCAGCTTTTGTCCATGTGTCTTTCATACTTGTTGCTCTAATCCCTTCCCCTTTTCCCTTGAAATTCCTATCCCTCTCCTCTCTTGTTCTCAATTTCAGTGTCTTTGGTTATATTATGCTTGTTTGTTTGTTTTTTTGATTAGGTTCCTGTTAAAGGTGAGATCATATGGTATTTGTCTTTCACCTCCTGGCTTATTTCGCTTAGCGTAATGCTCTCCAGTTCCATCCATGCTGTCGCGAAGGGTAGGAGCTCCTTCTTTCTTTCTGCTGCGTAGAATTCCATTGTGTAAATGTACCATATGAATACGATGGTTTTAAGGCACCGTCTTCTCAGCCCAATCAATAACAGCTTAGAGTGATCTTGGAATGCAAAGTTCTTACCCACATTGCTTCCGGGCTCTGTTTAATCACATCTTGTCTTCCTAGTTAAGAGTTCTCCTTGCTAAGAACTGCACTGTTCATCCCCCACAAAAAAATAAAAATAAAAAGTAATTGCTTTATATTGTCTCAAATTGCCTGACAAAGTTTCATTGGCTCCAACCTGTTCATAAACAAGGCTTCAATGCCTAAGCCCCTGAAAGACTCCTCCTTACACAGGAGAGAAGAAATACCTTCATTTTTCCAGCACCCCATAGTTACTGGTGGGGGTGGGGGTGAGGGGAATCAGTCGTGGGATTTACAATTTCTTGATAGAACAATATAAACCATTTTGATTTTCAAACCCAGAGACAGAATGAAAACAAAGCAGAAAATGTCAGCTTGCTACAGCTGGTATAACACAAACACACCGGATAAAAAAAGGAGGAATTCAGCCAGCCTTCTGGATGGTTAGCTGGTGGGGTGTCAATGACCCACTGGGACAAGAGCTAAGAAAAGCAAAGTCATGGCCCGATATGGGGACAAACAGCCCAGTTCAGGAGCCTGAGGGCTCATGGTAGCTGCTGATTCCTAAGAAAGAAACGGTCCAAACACAGCCCTTGTGCACTCAGAGTAGGGCCCACTCCGGGCTGTACATCCTGATTTTTGTATTTTTGTGCCATATTCATGGATCCACCTAAGGTCATTAGTTCCTAGACTCTGTGCTCCTTCAACAAATAATGTTCTCTACTTTGCCTTCATTTGATCACATGGTTTGAAATAATTTCCTCTATTTGCATGTAAATCATTTGGGGCCTGGTGCCTCCCTCCCTGTTCTTACAGATGAGAATTTCTAGCTTCTCAGAGTTTATTTGTCCAGCCATAAATAGTGGCTGCTTATTTTCTTTCTCTCCCTTCATAAAAAGGACCCAGAAAATCCAGTTTGAGGTATTTGGAGGGCTTTTCCTCTCTACTTAAAATGAGTGATTTTTAAAGTGAAATCAGACCAGCCTTGCTCAGTAAAGCCTCCCAGATTCCCAGCCTCCCTTTGTATGTAAGTGCACCACTTTAGAGTTGGCCAGTGGCCACTGAACCCCTCACCACCACACGTCCAAGTGCAAGAAAAGACGCTGAAGCTGAGTAGGAACAAAGAAAACCTGTTTCCCCTGGCAATGATGTAACGCATTCACCGCAGCCCTTTTTGGAGAATACGGATGAAACTGGCAACCCTGCTCCCCGGGATCATTTCACTGCCTTCAGGTTCTACTGTAATTCTGTGGCCTGCTTTGCTTAAACATTAACATAGAGAACCAGAGGGAACTGGGGGCAGCATCAAGGCTGGGTTGGCAAATCGATGACATTCTCTGAAGAAAAGCATCATGTTCTGGGAATGAAACAGTGCAGCTGAGACGAAAGCTCGAAAGTTCACAATCAATATGGATGCTAATATAGCACCAAAAAATGCCTGATCATTTTTACTCATTTTCCTAGCAGTTATCTGAGTAATCTACAGCCATTTCTGTTTCATATGAGAAGTTTGTATTGAGGCTAAGTAGATATTGCATAGGAGATAATTATTGGAGAACATGTTTATGAAAATAAGATTACTTTTTCAGGGTTTTAGTCCTTGATTTTTCCTTCAGGATTTGACAACTAGTAATAATGCCAATATACACCAACAATAATGTATTTGTCATTCTACTGTAACAGGTAAGGGAAAGCAATTTTAGCTAAACACGGTCATCTCTTGAAAATACGATTTGGATTTGTGAGAAATAAAAAAAAAAAATTCACGTTTTCTCTAATAATGGGAAAGAGATTATTTTTGAGGCCCAAAGACAACATAAGTTGTTCCGAACTGGGCTTCATCTCATTATTGATATATTCATTTGTTGAACTGCGACAGAGTTATGATCTGCCCTGGTTTCCTGTTGAGAGTTTTATCTTTCCATTTTTATAGTACATGCTTTTTCAAAAGAGTAAACTTCCAGAGCAATTTGTTTAAGAAGATACAGTTCCTGAATATCAAGAACACTGAGAAAATGTCATGAATACACTATACAGACTTTCCTGGGAGCCAGGTTTTGTCCTAGGCTCTTCACCTCTGGCGGAATTTCGGAGAATAGAGAGCAAGGCTACTGTGTAGAGCTGGGCAGGTGGTTCACCGCACAAGGGCATCTGGCCAAAGGGCAAGGGGCTGCAGTCAAGCCCCTGTTTGCTTGCTCAGCCATGGACCTGGCGTTGGGCTGCAACCACCTGGAAGGAGTGCCTTCAACTAATTTTCACAGAGGCATTTATGCACTAGTGGCGGCCCTTATTTAACTTGACAGCTAACATTGAATAGGAAAACTCTAAAAGGGTAAGACTAATTTTTGCTCCGTAAAGGGCAGAAAGAGGGGAGTGTCTCTGTAAGCCAGATGCAGGAACTGGATATACGGAAGGAGGATTCCTTATGGTCAGACAAATCTAACTGTCTGCCTAGAGATAAAATGAACCCCTTCTAGACTCAGTTTCCTCATCAGGAAATTAGGTATAATGATATTTACGTAGCAAGGTAAGGTGTATCAGATAGTAGCTGGTACTTAATAGGCCCTCAGTGCTTGGTGGTAGTTGTTACTGTTGCTGCTGCTATTGTTTTCATTGTGCTCTGATTAATATCTCTTCTTCGCCTTACTCCCTAGTAAGTCTGCCACTCTGCCAGAATGAGCTCATCCATACATACATGTGCAGCTGGAATATTCAAGAGGCGAGGACTCCAGCTCAGCTCACTCTATCTTCTGCCCGTTATATGCATATAAATAAGAAGGAGGCAGAGCCTTAACTTTCCCCAAGAGAAGCTTGTGGAAGAGCTGACTCATTCTGACCCTGGACTAGTTCTCAGCCATCAGGGCTGAGAGAAGTCCGTGAACCCCTATAATTATAAGAAATATTTGAGGGTTCATGAATCCTTGAAATTGTCTGATGAGGGAGTCCCTGGCATTCACTCAGTGCTGAAAATGCCTCCCACCCAAAGGTTAAGAACTGCAACCCTGGACTAAGGAAAGAAAGAGGACCCAGACTAAGAATGATTAGTTCTCCCTCACTCCAGGAAATGGAGTTCTTATCTGGAATGAAAGTGTCAAGAACTGCCTTGTCCAGCCTTCGCCTCCTTTTATCTTTTTTCTATAAGACTTGGGCTGTCCAAGTAAGGCTGCTGGTTCTCACTAATGCAGCACCATTACCCCTCACCTGAGCTGAAGTGAATACCTGGCATAGTATCAAGAGTGTTTACAATCGCTTTCTGCATGTGCTGCCAGTCTCTCTGCACGGACCCTCAATCCCTGCTGTCTCCCTTCCCTCCCCAGATTCTTAGTCCTTGGCACTTGCTTGCTTTGTCCTTCTGGTGGGTACATTTCCCTCTTGCTCTGACTGTGCAGGTCCAGATGGGAGCCCTGCCTTAGGAACAGCACCCCATGTGTGCACTCTGCTGACCCTGCTTTCTGACCTCGGGCCCCTAGCTCTCTGCGCTCGTCCCCAGCTCTACTCATGTGGACAGGATCACTCACGGACTTGTAAAATGAGCACGCTGTGTAGCAATCACATTGCAGTAATTGCCTTTCCATTCTGGGAGGGGGCAAGAACAGGTCATTCGGACCGTCGGTTTATGACTCATTGTGGCTTCTTTCTAGTTACTCAACCTGAATCACAATCTTGGTGAGCTAGACCAGAAGGATTCCAAGGCCCTTGCAAAAAAAAACCCAAAAAGTAAGATGGGAAGTTTGGATAAAGCAGAGATAGGCCTGCTTGATCCTGGGCAAGCCCAAAAAGTCAGAGCTGTGAGTTATCTCACCTGTGTTCACTGACCAGCCTGTGGTGGGTCTCTGCCTGCAGAGCTCCATCCCTCTGCCACAGATGACAATAAAACTACCAAGACATGATCTGCTTGGAGAGGAGAGGTGGCCAATCTCTCAAAGGAGAAGGGCCAAGAGCCCTACTTCAATGGTTTTTATTAGATTTGTAATACACAGGAATACAGGTAAAGCTCATCATTCAATGTCAGGTGGCAAGGATCAAACAATAGATAATATTTCAAAGAACTCTGAGGGTTTAATTGAGTCAGGGTCTGTCAGCTAAGGGGTTACAAAACTTTGGGAGACAAACTCATTTCCTGCTCGGACCCTTATCATTTAAATGAGAGCACTCTTAGCAAAGCAGGTTTCACAGGACTTTACGAATTCTTTCTTATGTCCGATCACCCAGGGAGCCGCTCTGGCCAGCCCAGGGCTGCACCGCCCTCCCTCATAGTTTCAGGCTTAAGTGGATCAAGACCAGGAAGCCAGAGACAAGGAAAACTTCTCCCAGACGGATTGAGGACTCAGGCTACGTCAGGATACCCGGGGGGTGAGGGTCCATCACCCCCTCTTTGCCACAGCCCCCAAGTCCTTCCTTGAGGGCCTTCCAAGTGGTCGTGCCTGACTTAGGCAACCCCTCCCTTGAGGGAATCTTATCCATCATTGGCTAACCGACCAAGCATTGGGGACCAGATATGGATGAAGCAGAAGCGGCGCTCCTGCCAGAGAGATAAGCTTTGTCTCCTTAGTGGCTTACGGTCCAAAGGTCACTTCACTCAGCCTTAGCCATGGGGGGTTACAGCTCCTGAAAGCAGGCAGGGCGGCTCCCAACACCTGCCCTCACGTTCACTCCTGCATGGTGTGTCTGGAGCACTCTATCCGCCTACACTTTCGTCTCTAATCTCTTTTACACCCTGCACTTTCAACAGCTGTCACGTCCATCCTCTCATGGATGTTCTGCTGGCTCCTCGTACTCAAAACGTCCAAACCCTCAATTTGCGGTCTTCCCCCAAGGACCTCCCCACCCACACTATAGTCCGAGTGATCTTCCCGATAGGCAGCTCCGGTGTAGTTATGGGCTCTCCCCCCAAACATCCAAAGACTTCCCATTCTCATAGAACAAATTCCCACGGAGTGGACTCTGTTTCCATTCCCACAGAAGGAATTCTCAAAGAACAAATTCCAGGCTTCTTCCATTCCTGTAGAACAAATTCTACACTTCTCGAGATGGCATTCAAGGCCATCATCTTCTTGATGGGGAAGGACCATACTTTCGCCAACATTATAGTAACTTGGAGGGATGCTTTTTATTGAGGGATGCTCATTACATGCCCATTCATAAACATGGAAGTATCTGTATAACTTGAATGAATTTCTTAAGATCCCTTAGCTATTGTTCATATAATGCTTCTGGCAACATGCCTGGCTCTAGAAGATGCTTAGTAAATATTTTATTTCCTCATACCTGTGCCATTAGCATAATTTTTCAATATTTAATTCTGACACAGAATCTTTGATATCTCCCTATTTATATCTATTATAAATGCATTTATAGTACAATAATCTGAGTATTTGGTGAACATGTCCCAACAACCACAAGGCTTTTTTGTTCTGGGGCCCATTTTTTGCCTATGTCCTATCTAACACGACTCTGGGTTTGCTTTGAGAACAAATAGTACTGGAATCTGCCATCTGTGTTTCTGATATACACTGGAAATAGGCATATCACAAACCCTATTAAAATGAGGGAAACCCTTCACATCTGGCAGGTGAATCTCCAGATTGGGGGTGGACAGGAAGCCACAGGCAGCTAGTCTAATTGATCAATTCTGATAGGCCTGCCGAGTTTCACTACCCCTCAGGTCTCGGCCCCTTTGATTAGTAGGGTCTGCACCAACTTGGCTGCCAGATGTGTGCTACTGTCCATATAAAACTCCACCCTGTGCATGAACCCAACTATCTTCTCTTGCTATCCTTTAGCAAGGCTAAAACAACATAGCTAAAAAAAAAAAAAAAAAAAGATTTCATCAAGTATAAAAGGAGAAAAACACAACAACAAAGATGTATAAGTAGCATAAACTCAATTATGATATGCTTTATACATTTTTGTGATATTTCATAGCTAGTATTTCACAGTCACTGTTCATGGCTGGCGCATCCTCAGTAGAACTAGACATTAAGGGGAAGATGTTTCTTTGCAAAACCACACACACACACACACACACACACACACACACTACACTTCCCGTAGTCCTGCTTCAGGTCAACGCCTAATTTACTGAGGGCATTCTTCAGTCAGGTTGTAATTATGAGTATCAAACGCAGCCGTGTCAGGATCCTCTCTAACTGCCTGAAAGAGCACGAGATGCCTGCTGTGTCCTCAGACACAGCACAAAGACAACAGAACGACGCTGCCAGAACTGTGGAGGGTTTGGCGCATGGAGAGAGGAAACAGTGAATATTTGTTTATTGCAATATTCCTAAAACGTTCATCTGCTCTGATGATATGGGGCTGGAATCATGAGGTTCCTCCTTCCCTAGGCTCCCATGCATTTTTGGTCTACTTATTTTATACTGCTGTGCAGAGTTGAGCGATCACAGCATTACAATGCTTCTCTAGGTTTTCTGAACTCTTGAAAAGATGACTCTTGCATTCGATGTATCGTCAAAGTCATCGGTTCAACAAGGGTCACTGGATGAACTACCTCGTCCAGTGCGAACCTTCTTTCGGAGACAATGGCTGATTAAACGTGTGTCACCTCGTCAAGACTACTCTTGACAGGGTGACCGGAGAACCCACAGAGAAGGCCCCTAAGGATGACCCCCATCTTGGATCCCAACTCAAGCATGATAAAAGCGCAGTGCTGTTCCCAACTCTCCCACCGACTTCTGACAGTGGCTATGCATAATTAATCAACCCTAATTTAACACCAATCTTTTGAGTACTACTCACTTTGCCACAGAATTTCCTAGTTTTTTTTTCCATGATATCTCCTATTTTATCCCAACTGAGAAAATCAAATGCTCTTTATTTTTTTACTGTAGCTTTCTATGTACTGTGGCAAGCAATTTTTTGCCTCATGAAACCATTATTCATCTGAAATAAATGTAATATCCAAATAAGAATCATTTAGTTCTATAAGGCAGGCATCTAAGTAAAGCACAGAGGTGTTAGTTCCCATATATGTATGTATATATACCTGATAATTAAAAAACTGAGAGCATGCCAACACTAAAATTTTACTCGAGAGAAATTATTTGAGAATTGCTAAATGGCAAAAAGCACAATCAGGACCCATTTTCAATTAGTGAGTTCTTCCACTGGAGCTCTGGTCTGGCTTCTACAAATAAGTGAACTGCACCGGGCAGAGAAGCCAATATTTAGGGCCAGTGGCTGTGTGCACACACAGCTCTGGACAATTTATTATTCTGTACAGTAAGTGGCTGACCCATAATTCACAAGCTGAGAGTTAATGAGGATATCTGTCCCTAATACCCATAAGAAAGATAAGGACTGGTATAATGTGGCTCACCGAGTACTTCTGAGCCTTTCTGGATCAGAAGCGAAAGCCTCTGACAGAGAAACGCAACAAGAAATACTGCACTGACCTACAGACTTCCTGCTCGCCTGTCAAACCGTCCACCAGCACAGGCATTAAGGAGCAATTCTCTCTGAATCGCTGTTCCCAAATAACTAGATCCTTTTTAATTGCTGGTGTAATTAACTTAATGATAAAATTGTGCAGCTCCAGATAAGAAAGGGGAAGAGTAGGGATAGCAATTTATTTCTTCCTCATAACTTAGCCAGGAGAACTAGAATACTATAGATTCTATTTTAATACATGTATTCAGTTCAAAATTGTATGTGTTTATAAAATGTACACACACACATACACACACACACAGAGTAGGGTGAGAAGAGTGAACAGCAAATTAAACAAGGGGAAAGTGCCCTAAATGACTAATTGTTTATCAATTTATCTGCTTGTATTACTGAACTTTAGAAAGTAAGTATATGCTGGGAGTTCCATCAGAGCAGTAATAAATATTAATAATTACCAATTCAACAGAGGTTTTCAATGGTCTTTGTAAAACAATGTGTCAGCAATCCTGTGTTCCTGGTGAGCACGGAATGGATATCTGCACTAGCAGTTTTTCCTCTGTTTGGGGTTTAGAGTTGGGGATGTTCTCAATGGTCTACCCTAATGGCCCTCTAACTCTCTCTGCTATTTCCTTGAAGGCAGCTGAAATGTCTTGTAAAGAAGATGTGTTACCACCCCACGCTGAAATGAACCTACCAAATCTCCTGCCTTAAATAAAAGCAGATTGTGTGTGTGCATGAGTGCGTGTGTGTGCGTGTGTGCATGTGTGTGTGTGTGCATTATTTCCAGGTGCCTGACTGTAAGGGGTGCAGGACGTGGGCCCTTCAGCAAGGTGCCAGGCCCCTGCAAGTGGTCCGTGAGCCAGCACCATCAGCATCACCGTAAGCCAGGCCCGTAAGCCAGGACAAGTGGAACGGGAACACGGAGACAGACAGTTAAACAAGCAGTTGGCAGCCATCTTTTCAATCCTATCTTCCCTAAACCAAGGACACTTAAGAGTAAATGGTGTGCACTTCTTCTCCCCAACCAGAAGGTAAATAGCTTAAATCACCCTGCTCAGGGAGATAACAGAAATCCAATTAGTGCCTTTTGTACCAACCACACCCAAGGACAGATGAAGTTAAGGGAATGAATCTCATTTTGGCACATCAGCAGGAAGCTGATGAACATTCTCTGGAGATCCTCCCCTAAGACCTCCCGTAAATGCCCAGCCTTTAAAATCCTGGTCCCTGGGGGTGCATTCTCTCTCCCTCCCAGGAGCATGCCTGTGCCTTTCCCTTCCCCCTCTTCCCTCACAAACACACGTCACCTAAACTCTAAGGGACCCCAAGAGGCTTGTATCCAGGGGAGCAATGGGCAGCAACAGCCCGTCCAGGGCTACCCTCTACACCTGTCCCCTAGGCTCCCTTTCCTCTGACTTCTTAGTGCCCGGAGCAGCCCAGCCTAGGCTTTCCTGTTGTTTCTTCTACCCTAGGCCCTTCCTTATGTCACTGTCCCAGCTTTAATAAACATCCTCTAAATATCACCTGGACTCGTGTTGCGAAATCTTTCCTGCACAAAGTCAAGAACCCACCAGCTACCGGCCGGTCCCAGGCAGACCTGCTCAGGGCCAGGTGCCCTTTCTGGTAACAATTAAGTTTGTCGGAGCTGAAAATCCTTAGGTCCCACCGTGGCCCATCCACTGCATTTCTGGAAAGGAGCTCAGGAGTCTCTATTTACAAACTCCGCGGGTGATGTGTTTGCTCACCAAGGTTTCTGAAGTGTCAGTCTAGAGCTGTTTTTTTTTTTTCTTTGACTCAATGTTGCGCTATGAATAAAGTGAGTATAAGCAAGCAGATGTCAGAGGCTAAATAATGTGTTTGCTTCCATTTTAGATTTTATATCAATGGCTCATAGTATATCAGTGGCATTGTTGTAGACTAACTGAGGAGGGTCACACTGCTTTTAATGAAGGGCATTGCTCATGGGGTCCAAAAAAGTAAAGTGTCTTTCCCCCCCTCCTGCACTGTGGCTTATGTGGCAGGAAAGAATTCATTTTTTTCTGAGTTTAATCACACTTCACAGTCCAAGAAACATGCTCGAGCATTCATGTTAAATTCCATACCCTCGAACAACTGTCTGAGGAGAAATGAAGAAAAAGATAATCCGAAAGTGACACAGCCGGAGTTTGTGATCATTTGCTAAGAAAGGCTTATGTGCGTACGTGAATGAACTGCCTGCAAAACGCAGGCCCCAAATCCTGGTTGGCAAGTACTTTTCCACACAGTCAATGAGCTAAGAGAGTGACGCGTTCTCTGTTTTGCATAAACAGTGTTTGTGCCCCTCTCCCTTGATCTGGTGCCTCAAAGGCAGTTAAGAGCAGCGTCTGCCTGCTGAGCAAGGAGACTACACTCCGGGCATTAGCAAGGTAAGCAAAGGCAGGAGGAAGTTGGAGCTAGCGATTACAATGACAGCATTCTTCTTCGAGGCCCTTCGAAAAGAGGAAGAGTCTGCAAAACTCTGCTGTGCCTGCCTGGATAAGAAAGAAAACCAGTGAGACCTCAGCGCTGTTTCCCTTTCAGATCCCACATCATCCTTCTTAGCCACGATGGGAGAGTAGACATTGTGGCTTCCCCTGGGGACGGAAGAACAAAGAAATTACCTGATTTAAACACTTTCTCCTTCCAAGGACGAAACCTCCTAGGAACTATTTCTCTACGAAGACCTTTTATCCCTTCTTTCCTTTTGATTCAAACTGGCCTCACCCAGCACCCTGGCTCACCTGCCTCCTCCTCCCTTTCTCAGCCACTCCCTTAATCATTAAGCCCTTGGGACAACGAGGTTCTGCCCCCCATCAAATAAGCTTATGAGCAAAGCGTGGTGTATGTTGACCCCAGAGACAGCGTTTAGGTCAAACTGGAGATAACCTCTAGGCTTCAGTGGTGTTTCAGCTCCAGGCCCAGAAAAGCAGCAAAACCAGGTAAAGTGAGGCGGTGGCTGCCACCAGGACCAGCTGCACTGATCAGCTCCCACTGCCCTGTGCAGACCAATCAGAGATCACGACCCAGACCTAGACCCTTACTCCCTTAGTTGCCTTGATTGATGATTTTTTACCTACATAAGCCATCCCCTGGAAGCCACCTGGGAGCCAGGTATTTGAGCATTAGCTCACCTGTGTCTCCAGGTATGGCCCACTTCCTAAAAACAAATCCTCACTGTCTTTGCTGAAAACTCCTGTTTGTGTCTTTTTTGGAAAATATATTTTATTGATTATGCTATTACAGTTGCCCCAATTATCCCCCTTTGCCACCCTCCACCCAGTACTTCCCATTCCCTCTGGCAATCACCCCCCCCCCCCCCCGCACTAGGTTCATGTCCATGAGTCGTGCATATAAGTTCTTTGGCTTCTCCATTTTCTATACTGCTCTTAACATCCCCTGTCTAATGTGTACCTACCAGTTTGTACTTCTTAATTCCTGCACCTTTTCCTCTGTTCTCCCCCTTCCCCTTCCCAACTGATAACCCTCCAAATGATCTCCATCTCCATGATTCTGTACCTGTTCTGTCTGTTTGCTTAGTTTGTTTTTTAGATTCGTTTGTTGATAGTCGTTAATTTATTGCCATTTTAATGTTCATAGTTTTACTCTTCTTTTTCTTAAATAAATCACTTTAATATTTCATATAATAATGGCTTGGTGATGATGAACTCCTTTAACTGACCTTATCTGGCAAACATTTCATTTACCTTCCATTCTAAATGACAGCTTTGCTGGGTAGAGTAATCTGGGTTGTAGGTCCTTGCTTTTAATCACTGAATACTTCTAGGCAGTCCCTTCTTGCCTGCAAAGTTTCTTTTAAGAAATAAGCTATTAGGCTTATGGGAGCTCCTTTGTAGGTAACTCTCTGCTCTTCTTTCGCTGCTTTTAAGTTCTCTCTTCATCTTTAACCTCTGGCATTTTAATTGCAATGTGTCTTGGTGTGGTTCTCTTTGGGTCCATCTTGTTTGGGACTCTCTGTGCTTCCTGGACTTGTATGTCCATTTCCTTCACCAAATTAGGGAAGTTTTCTTTCACTATTTTTTTCAAATATGTTTTCAATTTCTTGCTCTTTCTCTTCTTCCAGCACCCCTATGATTTGAATGTTTGCATGTTTGAAGTTGTCCCAGAGGCTCCTTACTCTATCCTCATTTTTTAGGATTCTTTTTCTTCTCGCTATTCTGGTTGAATGTTTTTTCTTATATTCCAAATCATTCATTTGATTCTTGGCTCCATCCACTCTGCTGTTGATTCCCTATAAATTTTTCTTTATTTCAGTTAGCATAGCCTTCATTTCTGCTTGGGTCTTTTTTATGCTGTTCAAGTACCCAATGAGTTCCTTGAGCATCCTTATAACCAGTGTT
The DNA here is from genome assembly GCA_004027475.1 of Anoura caudifer. Taxonomy (NCBI): domain Eukaryota; kingdom Metazoa; phylum Chordata; class Mammalia; order Chiroptera; family Phyllostomidae; genus Anoura; species Anoura caudifer. Next base: position 40,566 of record PVKU01002326.1, on the reverse strand, counting down.
TTGAACTCTGAATCTAATACATTGCTTATCTCTATTTTTGTTTAGCTCTTTTTCTGGAGTTTTTTTCTGTTCCTTCATTTGGGCCATATTTCCTTGTCACCTCATTTTGGCAGCCTCCCTGTGTTTGTTTCTATGTATTAGGTAGAGCCACTTTGACTCACTGCCTTAGTAGCATGGTCTATGGTAAAAAGCACACCTGTGAGTTGGATGAGACAAAGCCTTAGGTAATTGCTAGGGTGGGGCCACCCATGTGAATCAGGTTGCCGGAGTCTCAAATACGGTTTTATCGCTCTGTGGCTGTGTGGGGGAGGGCTCAGAAAAGGGACAATGGCCGCTGCCTGGCCTCTGGAGGTTTGTCCAGGAGAGGAAGCTGTCCCCAGCACTTGCCCTGATGCCAGTCACTTCAGTTCCTCCCCATGTGCCCCTGGTGCCCTTCCAGCTGCTGCCCTGGTGCTGGAGCCCCGAGGGAGTAAGTTTACATTAAGTCCTAAGTCTGTTGTGGGCCATTTAAGAGGAGACACCTGAGAATCCCAGTTTCTTTTTCCACCCCAACCCTCACAGGTTTTTATAGCCAGAAGTTATATGGACTTATCTTCCTGGCACTAGATCCCGGGGCTGGGTGGTCTGGTGTGTGACGGGGATCCCTTGCTCCTGAGGTATCCCTCCCAATTTTTATCCACCACACATGCGTGTGGGACCACCAATTCCACATCCCTGTGTCTCCAGGTCTCTGTGTCTCTGCCCCTTCTATTTGTCTGGATGATTGTGACCTCTTTAATTCCTTGGTTTTTGGACTTCGTACAGCCCAATTTTCTGACTATTTTGGGTGATAGTTGTTTTGTAGTTTAGTTGTAATTGTTGCTGTAGTTGTGTGAAGAGGCGAGCTGTGTTTACCTACATCTCCACGTTGGCCTGCCACACCTTTCTTTATAGTAAGATACCAATTGCTTAATAAATAAAGGATGTTTTAGTTAATCCACGAAACAGATATGAAGAAGAGCATTTTCAGAGGAGGTACTCATTAAAAAATGGATCAAACTGTTGGACTCAATAGGCTAGATGTTTGCAAGTAAACTTATAGCATGAATCTTTAATGCCTCTTCCCTGAACGAATGTTCAGCCTCCCTGAATCCAGTGCTGGAATGGCATCACATACAAGAAAGGAGTCTCATGAGGGCAGTGGTGGGGAGGATGCGCACATCTCCACCTGCCGCCCAGGCCCACAGCCGCGCAGCTGCGGCTCGGCCCTCACGGCCAGCAGTTCTGCTTGTGTCTTACTGGGCTTTGATGCTTTAGTTCGGTAACTAGGACTCAGGACATTTCTATTCTAAGCCAGGCCCAGGGGATGGGTATCTATTCAATAAAGTTGTATAGATGCCTTTCTTTTTCCACTTTTTAGCTCAAGGTACAAAAAATTGTACAGTTTCTAGTCTGCTTAATAGTCCATCTCTGGGCTGATTGAGATGTGGGCGACACCTGAGTCTGGCGGGCTCCGAGCCGCAGCTTGCATCCCCCGTTCCCAGTCTAACGTCTTCATCCTGACCCATTCCACACGGCGCAGGCGCCGTTTCTCACCAAACACCGCCCAGACCTCCAGCGGGCAGTTTTGTCAGAAGCCTTACTCACCACAACAGACACACATACAGCTTCATTTCAGGGCTATAATTCATGAGTTTATCGGACAAGCACGGAAGCACTGTACCAGACAGATAACAGGTTACAAAAGGACAACGGTTTTTATGCTTTTGCAATTCCTACCCCCACTCCCCAACAAAGCCCACAATTCCATTATTTCTCGATATCACAAAGTTTTCCAACCCGGTGGTAATGAGAACAAAGCAGCTGGAGCTTCTGTCAAATAGACTGAGACAGACGACCTTCCTTATCTAAACTGTAAGGTTGGGATGCATGCATACATGTGCATGTATGTGTATGTGTGGGAGTCACAGTGCATTGCCTACAGGAGGTACCTGGTATATGTTTGTTGAATGAATTATTGAAAATATTCATTGAATATTTGCCATGTAAATAGTTTTGTCCCATAGTAGATATGAAGCAAGAAGACCAGGGGTGGGGTTTTGACATGGGGTTCAGGGTTCTGGGCATGAGAGCATTTCTGTAGTTTCATAGTTCATGGCTGTTTATTAACTATAACTTAGTAACATAGCCCAAAGCCTTTGCCAAAAAGATGTCAAAAAACACAAGGTCATAATTACACTCTGCATCAAAACATGCTAAAGTTGCAAATGCTTCAGGTAATTCACTCATAAATTAGCTCAGTGCAGATGCAAGAGATCTGCTACACAACCTTGGGGCTTATAATTAGCAATATTGTATTTTACACTTAAAAACTTAAGAAGGTAGATCTAAAGAAAGAAGGAGCTTCTACCCTTCACGACAGCATGGATGGAACTGGAGAGCGTTATGCTAAGCGAAATAAGCCAGGCAGTGAAAGACAAATACCATATGATCTCACCTTTAACAGGAACCTAATCAAAAAAACAAACAAACAAGCATAATATAACCAAAGACAGTGAAATTGAGAACGGGCTGACAGTCACTAGAAGGGAGAGGGGAGGGGTTTGGAGCAACAAGTATAAAGGACACATGGGCAAAAACTAGGAGGGGTGGAAATGGGAGGGAGGTGGGGAGGGCTGGGGCGGTGGGCTGGAATGGGAGCTAAAGACAGAAAACTGTACAAGAACAACAATTAAAATAATTTTTTTTTAAAAGAAGGTAGATCTCATGTTAAGTGTTCTTACAATAATAAATAAGAACAAATAAACACACTAAGAAGTGTATGTTATTCCGAACAATAAAAAAGCTAGTTGCATTTGGAACTGGAGCATGCCACACCTTTTCGGTAAGTATATTAATTCCTTTCAGATCAGCAGGGTTCTAATGGGACGAAGCTAGTATGTAATTTCTTGCATGCAAGCAGAAGAGGTCTCGGATAATCTTGCTGAAGGGCAAACATTCCTAGCTGGGGATGGCCTCGAAGCTATAAATTGTCTTTTGGTGACAAAGGAGGGATTATTTTCATCAGAAAATAAAAAGACAGAAGCTGGTGCAAGGTTGCCTCAGAAATATTTCTCTGTGACACCCCAAAGGAAGCTCATCCTTAGAGAAAATGGCAATTCTTTTGATGGATTACAAGGGGAAGGATTCTCCTTAAAGATGTCAGAGACTTTCCAAGTCCCACCAACAATTAGCAGCAATCATGTGATCGGTCATCTCCAAACACTACCCCACCTAGGCTCCTACAACTTCTGCTTAATGATTTAGTCAGGCATCTGCCCTCGAGGGAATTTCTGCCTGAAGAATGTCGGAGCCAGGGAGCGGGCCGGGTAGACACACGCTAAGACTCTTCCTCGTTAAGAGGCTGAAGTAACCAGCAGAAGAGCACAAGACAATTAACACATATAATCAGCACCTTGAAAATTTGCCACATTGAAAGGGGGTTTTAAAATCTCCCCTTTTAAGATGGTTAACACCATACTGTCACATTTACTTTTTAAAGGGGTATAAACAGAAATTTTGCATTCTATGGTTTTTAAAAGCATTTGTTTTAGTTTATAAACTGGGGTTCATAAATGTCTCTTACTGGATAATTAATTCTTATACCTTTCAGGGAAGAGGTAAGGAAAGAAAGGGAAATTTTAATTTCTATGATTTTTAACCTCCATTTTTCTTACTCTTTTTAAAACAGCCTCAGGGCTACAGGGAAAAAAAATGGAGCAGAGGCCAGCTTGACGTTCTGATTGATTGACAATATGTTCTAATTTACGTTCAAAATGTGTACGCGGAAATTTGGAAGAATCTGCCTCACACAAATAAAAATAAGCTGCTACTCTGATTTCATTAACGGTAATAGCATTTATTACAGTGTCACTTCTACATCTCAGATGAAACTTTTATCTCAGAAGAGATGTGTCCTCGTCTCTTTCGGAGTCTTGTTTCATAGTAAAACAGCTGCCAGCACTCATAAAAGAAAAAAAAAAGGCTCTTTAAAGCTCTGAGGCTATATTTAGCACATGAAGCTTTTGTTGAACACATTACCATATTCTTTGCTAGCGCTCGGTTCCCACATACAAGGTGAATGAATATAAGAGCTGCATTTTGCGAGATGGGGGGAGAGGGAGAGAGAGCGCGTGAGCGCGCCACTGCTCACGGAATCCAAGACAGGACCGACAAACCCTGGAAAAAAGCCCCTGGAAAAAAATCACAGAATGCGAGGCCCGGAGGGATCTTTCAGCTGTCTACCGCAGCCCCTCCACGCCAGAGATGAGGAGGCCGACGCCGCGGCGGGGAGAGATGGAGCGTGGTTCCTGAGTGCTTAAAACGTGGCTGGTGTATCCGAGGGGCTGGATTTTCAATGTTGGTTACTTTAGGTCCCAATTTCAATTTCAATCTCAATTGGCTCTCAGGACTAGTGGTTCCCCTGCTGGACAGCTCAGAGGCCCTTCCTATAACCTTCTCTTCAACGGGATTTAAAGACGTGGGCAGCAGGTCAAAGCTCCAAAGAATTAAAAACGCAGAAGTCATTCACAATTAACAGAATCCCCAAAGCTTTCCGAATCCAACCACGCACATGACAGACATTCCAGGGGAAAGTGATCGATAAAAGGAGGGCCTGCAAAAACCAAGAACACTGGCGAGGACCTAAGTTCTTCCCCAGGGGCCCAAGAGCCTGGGAAAGTGGGAGTGGGGTGAGAGGACATCTGGGAACGGACTTGTCCGTCGGGCCTCTCCCCTAGCGAGAGCTCTGCCTGAGCAGAGAGGGTGAGACAGAAAGCTTGTCCGGAGGCGGTCAGGGAGAAGGGAGCCACTGAGCAAGATGGCAGGGCTGGAAAGACCAGCGCCACCCTGCCCATCTCCCTTCCTCGCCATGCCCAAAATCGATAGGAGAGGATAAGGGTACAGCAGACACTAATCAGGGACATTGGATTTTTATTGCTATGTTAGCAACTTGGAGTATGACCTTGGAAGGTACACTTAACGGCTATCTCACTCATTTCTTCTGTTTGGAGAAATAATCATGAGACTCGGTTTCAGGGGCTTTGGGAAGTCTGAAATCAAAGTGTAAGATGTGATCACCACCAGTGCCTTTTCCCTTCTCCATTGGGCCATACGTCTTCCTCCAGTTAATAAGACCAATCACTTTCAGACTGAAGGCTGGTTTCTAGTTATGGAACCATTCTTTGAAAACAGTCAGGCTTGATGCTTTTTTTTTTTTTTTTAAGTTTCTTTGAAAATACAACAATTGGAGCTAAAATTAGTGTTGTTCATGTCCTCAATAAAAAAAAGCTTTGAAATATTTAAAAAACGAACGTGACTAGGAAAGTCTGTAGACTCTAACGAAGTGATTGTAAGTAAATGTTGAATTAAGAACACCATGAACCATTCTTAATTAAAGTACAGATGACTGCGATTCTGTAGGTATAATTGCAACTCATTGTCATTTCTTTCATTTATACTACATTTTTGCACATCACGTTTTCCTTTGAAAACCTGCTCATCTTCGAGCTTCAAGGTTACCCAAGAAAAATTATCTTTGAAAAGCATATTGTTGCAATATGGTTTGTATCTTATTTTCTTGCCTGTTTCCCCCCATTTATCTATTTAGAAAACTATATAGTGTTTGCTATATACCCAACACTATTCTAAGCACTTGACAAATATTAACTCACTTAATGAGCAGCATTAGGAGGTATCATTATTACCTCCAATTTCCAGAGGAGCAAAGGGATACAAAAGGAGGTTTAGAATCTTGTTCAAACCATGGAGCTCCTTATGGTAGGGCTGGGGTTTGATTGAACGCAGCCAGTCCGAGCTTCTTAATAACCATTAGGCTGTGCGGCCTCATTATAGAGATACACTTACATCAAATTGAAAATGAATCTTTGTAAAATTAACTGGTTTGAAAAACTTTTGAGTAGGCCCCTGTTTTCCCCAGTGCAGCTTCCCCACACCCTCTATCCCCATTCACATGCCACGTCCAAAGAATCTAAATGAGCGACATGCTATTATCTCATACATACACATCATTTGTCCCCAAAAGAGCTAAGCCAGCACTTAACAACAGCCATATTTGGAGAGCACGTTGGTTCTGAAATTTCAAGGACAGACATGGAGAGAAGGCCATTAAAAGAAAAGGGAGAAGTAGAGGGGACAGAGGAGAGAGGAAAAAGCTCAGGGGAAGGAATAAGAAAATGTAGAAAAGATGCAATACCTGTCAGCTTTGCAAAGCCCTGTAAAATGTTCAGTTCTCACAAGATAAATTTAGTAAGTGCTAATTACTTAGAGTCAGTGACTTGAGTGTTTAAAGAACAGGCTGGACTTCAAATGAATATACCTTATTCTGCCAAAAAAGAAGTAGTCATGAATAAGCCCATTGAGACAATGAATAATGTTTTGTTAATTTTATCCACAAGAGCAAGGGCAACCCTGAAGAACGGAGAACAGGGCTCCCTCTGGAGTCTGTACAGACCAGCCTGCAATCGAGTTCAGCCCAGCTGCAGCCCTAACCTCTCTCTCGCTGCTGGGTAAGCGCAATGCGAAAGCTTCAGGATCTGGGTCCAAGCAACTCAATCCTTAGGACATTTTTAAAGAACCGCCCCACGCTGATTTGATGGTGCATATCTAAACATCTACGTATTTGAATTGCAAGCAATATGACTGTAATCCCATTGGTTTACATATATGTGTACTTTCTTTACGCAAACACTTAATTTTTGCAGTTTTATGGAGATACAATTGACACATCATCATATAAGTTGGTTGTGTAGCATAATGTTTGACTTACGTATATTGTGAAATACCGTATTTTTTCAGACTATCAGATGCACTTTTTCCCCCCAAATCTGGGAGGATTAATGGTTGTTAATGCTTCTGTTGAATTCTGTTTACACTTACATTGGTGAAATATTATGTTATTCATATTATTAAATATTTTGCCACATTTTTTGCTTCAAAATTTTTTTCCTACTTTCCTCCTCTAAAACCTAGGTGGTCTTATGGTCCAAAAACATGGTAATTATGCAATAAATTTAGTTAGCGTCCATTACTTCATATAAATACAATACAAAAGAAAAAGTAAAAAGAGAAACTAAAAACATGTGTTTCCTTGTGAAAAATTAGGATTCACTCTCTGAGCAACTTTTAAATGTGCCACAAAGCAGTGGTAACTATAGTCACCATGTATATGACAGCCCTCAGACTGATTTACATTCTAAAGGGAAGTGTGTACCTTCCACAGCTTCCCCCACTTCCCCTCCCCTGACCTCTGTCTCTAGGAACCAAAGGCTGATCCTTTTTCTATGAAATGTTTGTTTCTCTGTTCCTTTTTTTTTTTAGAAAAGATTCAATATATAAGTGATAGTGAATACACAGTATATATAAAGCGACATGTGGTTTGTCAGGGAATTGAAAATCTGTTTACCATGTGAAAACAGACCAACATAATTCACAATATTTATTGAGTAAAGGAGAAAAATTATATAATAATCTCAACAGAAAAGGGAAGAAAACTAACTATATTTAATACCATTCATCATTTAAAAAAATTCTCGGAATTACAAAAATGGTCTGACAACAGAAGGCTTTAAATACAATTTACCACATTAAGAGATAAAAGAAGAAAAGAGTTATGCATCATCTTAATAGGCAAAGAAAAAAATCAATGATAAAACTGATTTACTTCTCTTTCTTCCTTCTTCTCTCTCTAAAATCAATAAATTAAAAAATTGATTTACAAAGAAAAAAATATCATTAGTAAGCTAGAAATAAAAAGGAACCTCCTTAACCCAATAAAGAGCAGTCCCAGAAAGCTAAATGAAAAACATTCTGAGCAGTAAAATGTTGGAAGTAATCACTTTAAATTAAGAGCAAGAGCAATGTGCCCACTGATCGCTGCTCTGAGAGCTGCGCCAGGCCTCTGCTTGCTCAGTCATACTCAGAAACAGAATTTAAAATATGAGAAAGGAAATGGGAAAAGTGAAAAGTGCCATTTTTCACAGATGTTATAATTAACTACACAGAAAATCCAAAATAATTCACAGAGATATTAACTTCCTAAGGGAGTATAGCAACTCGCTGGAAATAAGATCGATATACTTAATCTATATACCATCAACAACAATTGAGAAAGTGTATTTTCTCAAAAAAGATAGCATTTAAAATAGCAACATAAATAGATCATAGCTAGAAATCTAATACAAATTGTAGAACATCATGGATACAATTTTATAACTTTATTAGAAGACACTAAAGAAGTCCTAATTAAATCAAGAGCTAACACATGTCCAGGTGTAGGAAGGCTCTCTAACATAAACAGTACACTTCTCTCCAAATTTATCTAAAGATCCAAACTCCCCTTAATAAGCAATTTTTAAGGAAACTTAGCTGTGATTTTAAAATGTATAGAAGAGCAAGATGGCATATACATAAAATAATTTTAAAAATAGGACAGATACTATATATAGTATATACAATCTATATCTCTCCTATAGATCAGCTTTTATGCTTTTAAAGAATATCCAATAAATTTATTATATTAATCACTAGTTATATGACTACTCTTTTGAACATATTAGAATTTCAGACTCCTGTTAAAAATGTCTCCACTTATATCAATTACCATGTGCATATAGGTATTTTAGTTCCCTAGGGCTGCCCAAACAAATTACCGCAAATTTGGTGGCTTAAAACAACAGAAATGAATTGTCTCTGAGCTCTGGGGGCCAGACTCCTGCCATCCAGGGGGTGAGGGGTCTGCACTCCCTCTACAGGCTCCAGGACCTGTCCCTCTCCTCCTGCAGCTCCTGGAGGCTGCCAGCAGTCCTGGGCTTGTGGCGGCAGCTCTCCAATCCCTGCCTCCACCTCCCTCTGCCCTCTCCGTTGTTTGAGTCTCTCCACTTTCCCTCTGGCTTTCTTGCATAAAAACAAAATGGAGTTTACAGGATACTCGGATAGCCCGGGATAATCTCATCGCAACACCTTTAACTTGATTACATCGGCAAAGACCTTATTTCCAAATAAAGTTATGGTCCTAGATTCAAGAGGACACATGTTAGGAGAAGAGGCACGACAACAGTAGACAATCCACATACATTTTATTTTAAGTATTATTTAAGAGTCAGAAATAATATTGATAGCATAGAATGAGGGAAAAACAGTTGCGTGATTCATTTAATGCAAATGTAGGTAAAATATACACAGTTGTCTAAAAAAGATACGGGTCAGATTATGATTCTCTCTGTGTGGGGGGAAATAATCAACTTTATACTTTTCTTTATTGTTTAATGGCATTTCAATGAACTTACGATACTTTTATCAACAAAATATTTAAGCTTTTCACTTTGAAACTAAGATGCTAATATATTTTTTAGTGTGTTTTAAAATCTTCACCTATATTTCAACTTAGGTTGGCAGAATTCTGAAGGAAGCTAATGATACTTCACAGTATGCTGTGTCGGGGCTGGTCTCCTGCCTTTCGGGAAAGTTTCCAGTCTTTCGTCTTCATGGCTAATCACTTCCTCTCAGCAGAAGGCGCAGGCGTCAGAGCTGAGTCTAATGGCAATGGAGCGATTCTTCTTTTAAAAATCCCTTTTTGTTTTGGCCAAAGCCATACCAAGCATTTCGAAAGCATCATCTCATTAGCCACGACAGTCCTGTTGCTCTAACAGGGAGAGGAGGCATGTGGCAGGTACCTCTGTCTTCATTTCCCTGCCCAAACCAGGGGTGTTGAAGATGGGAGGTGGCTTGTTAAGTGCACCCAGGGAGGAAGGGGAGGTCTGGGACTGGACGGGAGGTCATGGGCACCAGTCCTGTGTCACTGGAGGCTGCGGCAGTGCGATGGTGCATTTCTAGTAATCTCTGTTTGTCCTGAGGCTTGTGCAGCCCCAGGCAGCATGCATAGAAGCACTTTCCAGAAGATAATAGTTGTAGTTGGGCCATGTGACCATCACTTTATGACTGCCTTTTACCAACTGCCAGCCTTGCAATGAATGATAACTATGACAAGTTCTCTTTCGTGGTATCAGGGTAACTTAAACATGTAAATAAGAAATTTGGCACTTCTGGTAATTTCCGCTGTCTGTTAAAAGTGATGACATTATCGGCAAAACACTTGTGAGACACTTCTGTAGTTACTAAACAGTCTTTCCACAAGATACCATCTCCTTCGATTTAATTATAAAATAGTAACTGTGAGCCAATGATTTATTCTCATGCCCACAGATTAGGGTAACTGATAAATCAGTTTATGAAATCTGGCTTATGATATGTAGGAATATTATGAATAAAATAATAAATGCAGCAAAAGAAAGCTAAAGGGAATAGGGAAGTAAAATTATAACAGATAAAAGTAGAAATTAACTAGCAAACTAAAAGACAATAGAACTAAGTAAATAAAATTGTGAACTACACAGAGTTTTGGCCAATCTGAGAAAAAGAGGAAAATACATATATTAGAAAAGTAGCATTACTACAGATACTGATGATTTTAAAAATTGTAAGAGACTACTATGTACAACCTAATGCAAGTACACTTTAATATATACATGAAAGGTACAGTTTTTAATGAAAATGTAATTTACCAAAATTGGCTTACAAGGATTTAAAATCCTTCAGCAGACAAATGACCATAAGTGGAATTAAAAAGTACCCAAATCTCTATCATGAATTCACACTACCACCCAGATTTGAAAAAGGCAATAAACAGTACCTATCCTACTTAAACTGTTCCAGACCTTAGAAGAACATGAAACGTTTTGTTTCATTCTACAATGCTCGGCTCATGCAGACTTCACAACTGAACAAGGAGAGCATTCTGTGCACGCACAATCCAAAAATTAATCTAGCTCATGAATTCAGTGCAAGAATCCTGGAAAAAATTTAACAAAGTAAATCTATCAGTGTACTGGCAAATTAATATACATTTGCTTTTATAGTTCTATATATATGCATGTGTAATTATATGTATAATCATATATGTATATGTAAGGAACAAGGTTATTAGACTATATTTTGTGCTTTTTTCATTTAAAATGTGAAAAACTATCTTGACATTTATCCTCAATGACAGTATTTTATTAATTTTAGAGTATACTATTGAAATCACAAGTTTAAGTCAAAATAAAGAAATAATTTATTTGTACTGAGCACAGAGCATATTTGCAGAGATATGAAGGGAAAAAAAACCCAAACACCTGACAACTGTTCATTTTACACTCATTTTAATAACTCCCCAAGTAACTGTGGAATCAACTGTTAATTTTCGACTTCAGTGAGAGACGAACACAGCAGAGAGCTCGGTTGGACAGTGAGAGGTAATTCTAAAAATACGGCGAGCTAAAAGTATTCAAGTGCCCACGGCCATCTTTCGTGCCATATGGAGATAGGGAGGGTGTTTGTTTGCAACAGCAGAGGACGAAGGAAACCGAAGAGTGAAAGAGATAAGCTAAAATGAGAGATGGAGCAAGAAAAATGCCCTATGTCATGTGTGAAGGGGGATTCCCCTTCAGTCTTCCAACGTAAATGAGCAACCAATTGGCTTGTGGCTTTGTTAAAATTTCTGATGCTTGCCATTAAATGCCTCCTGAACATACTGTATCTTTCCACTGTCTACCTTGCTCTTCAGACTCCCGTTATGAGAATGATTCATGCAACACTCCAGAATCTCCATTTTTTTAAAAAATCACACCGTCCCCAGTGGCCCTGAATCCCCATCTACTTCAATTGGACCCTTGCCATCACTCAGAACTGCCACACTGTGAAACGTTGTCCTCTAATAGTTATAAAGATACACACATTCATTACTAGCTGGATTATGAAAAATCAGCAGTGACAGATTGCATAATATAATTAGATGTTACAAAGTTTCCAAAAGATTCTTTCCTATTTGGGGTAGTAATACTGAAAAAAGCTGAAGTCTAGCTAAGCGTGCAGCACCTAAAAGAATAGATCTTATTAATGATGTTCATTGCACCTATTTTAAAAACACATGATATTCTTATATATTGATCAGTCTTTATCTAAAAACAGACAAAAAAGGAAAACCCTATCACTCCAATCCTGCTGAAAGCTAAATATAATCAATCTTTTTTTTCTTCACATTTATTTTAGCCTTATGCTGTGTTTTTAGGAAGCATATAGAATTAATCAAATGTGATGAGCAACAGAAATGTTCTCAGATAGCACTGGGATAACAGAGGTAAGGAGCTGGACCACTGCTCATCATAACAACGTCCCCCTTAAAAGCTGGAATGCATCAGCGATCTGCGGTTGCCATATTGATTTCGCTTAGCCCTTCTGGATGGAATATCAGGGAGATTTTCCAATGTAGAATCAAGACAGATGGTAGGGAGGTTGGGAGGAAAAAAATAGTCTTGCAGTATAAATGGAAGTCAAAGCAAAGCTTTTTGAAAAATATTATTATAATTCCTTGACAAACAACTGACATACAACCAAAAACATCTATTAATACCATGGCGAGAATTATGGCAGAAGAACCTGTTTACTTTTGATGGATGAAGTTAGATTTTGCAGGACTATGGGTACGACTCCCTTACAGGTGGATTCCTAATATCACTTTATAAATCAAGCGATAGAATGCCATTAATTAAATTAGAGTTTCTTGACCTGAAAATGGAATTTTCCAAATGACATTTGATTACAGAGCAAGTATTTACATTAGTCTACCCAAAGCATTGGAAATAAACAGTTTACATTAGTTAATTCTAGATACTTACTGCACTCTTCCTTCCCTGGGCATATCTTTTCCTCACTATTCTCTTTTGATCTTTTGATTTTGAGGAGCTCAAATCAAAAAATAGAATTTTGAGGTCAAGGGTTTTAATCCAATTCTATCATGTATTAAGTCTTTGAACTTAGACAGGTTACTTAACCTTTGTAAGCCTTCAATTCCTCAGTGCAAATTGAAACTATATCAAGTAATGGTAAAAATTATTAAGAAGATTAGATACATAATTATATAAAAGTGCCTGGATTAGTCCTCTTACCTTCCCTCAGTCTTGGGAAGAAAATACGCCTCTCTCTTTAAAGAGGAAGTGGGGCCAAATAACTTTCAAGTGGAGATTTTTGCATCTTGCATACATCTAATATGCATTTCTTGGGTCTATACTGGGGGACTGACTGCCTCTTGCTTTTTTTCTTTTCCACCAGAGCTGACATTTCATGCCTGTGAGGAAGGACAATTCAGCCAGAAACTGCTGCTCCAACACATTGCTTGCGCTCTGTCTTTCTGCCGCGGTGGAAAAGTCTGAAGATGAAAGTGAGGCAGCAGGAACAAGGCCAAGCAGCAAGCAGGGTCCCAGGGGAAGTGTGCCTCTGCATCATGGGCAGCAGCCAGATGGCAACGAGAGCGATGCTGGAGCCAAAGTGGAAAGTTTCAGGGGCGCGTACCAGCACCACCTCCAGCATGGGGCAAGCTAGAGATCTAACCGAACACACTGAAATGAGTTCTGCGAAACCGAGTATGCGTGAACGGTAACTGGCTCACACTGGACACTCTCTGTCCTCCACAGAGGAGTCCAGCCTTGCCCTCTTCCACCGAGCTGAGGCCAGTTCACTTTTCAAGGTTACTTTCCCAACTTTGGTGCATTTTCAAAACCCAAGTGTCTCCAGCTCAGCTCTGACACGTAGCTCCCTGAGAGATTTGATTCATCGCTTTCAAATGGACATGGAGTCCTCGCAGTCTAGCAAGACGAGAGGTCATTGTTGTAACAACTTGGCTGGGCACTGCCTTTAAATCTTAGGACATTTTGTCCCAACCACTGTTGTGTGCTTTGTTCCCTCTTTCGCCTTTTGATCTCCTCCGACTTCCTCCTCTGGAGGTCAGTAAGTAGGTTTATTTTGACAAAGGCCACCAGGAAGTCAGGTATCTTGCAAAGGTCATGTGATTGGTGGTAGAGAGAAAAGGAAAGCTCAGATGTCATGAGTGATCCTTTGCACCAAAAAAGCAACCTATCTTTGGCGACAACTTTAATAGCAAACACAACAAAATACGATTTGGAAAAACCCAAAAAAAAACAACCCATCTTCTTAGGTGTGAATCATATAATTTTCTGGGTACTCACTATGTTTCCAATAATAAATGTTGGGTTAGTAGTTGTTCCACAAGTAATTGCCATGTAAGACATTTAATCAGTAAGAAATTAGATTCTCCTGCGAGGCTGAGGGAATGCAGAAAACAATCTGATTCCCATGTCACCATTTTCTCCCTGTTTCTTTAGATTTGAGAATTGTGCACCACAGCACAAGGGAGTGGAAAGCGGTTACATGAAATATGCAGGCAACTACACAGGCAACAGATTTGGTTTTAATGAGCAAATATGGTCCCCTTTCATCTTGGCTACTTCGACACTTGAGAAAGTTCTGCCCTCTGGATTCCAGTGCCTTTGCTTATGCAAAGTTGATATGAAAAATCTGCTTCATCAAAAGAAGTCTTCTCAGAACTGAAGGCAAGCTGCTCCCTTCCGACTGAAAATGTCAAACACTTATTCATATGGTTTTTACCAGACTTGATTTATACGAGCAACTGCCCGTGCTTAACCTCAGCCTCATGCAAGTGCAAACGGGAAGGCTGCTCACGCAGCCATTAATATCAGTTACTTTTGTTTGATATCCTAAATAGAAAATCATTTCTTCCCTCCACATGGGAGTTCTTGAATTTACTCCCTCCTCTGCTTTAAAATCTTCTGGTTTCCAAATGTCTCTGTTGTTTCCGTAATCAAAAAGATGATTATTTTCTTTACAGTTGTCTAGAAGTTCGGCTTGAAAAACATAAACATTGCTTACACCCTGATTTGTAACTTGAATTGATATTTTCCAAGTCCAGTGAAAAGTATACTCTTTACCATAAGATTTTTTAAAAAATCAAAATAAGTTGGCTCCATAGCTCAGGGGTTAGAGCTCTGGTCTTGTAAAAAAATCAAAATAATATCAAATTTTGTTTGTACTATATTTCCAAGCAATAATGTGGCCTGTATATTGAAATCTATGCATTTTATTAAGGACTCACTTGTTTTCAATGTTTTACTTCTGACATTTTCTGGATGGTACATGACTCGTAGAGAAGTATTCTTTAAATGAGTATTCCCAGGTAATGAGAAAATTAAGGAGAAGAGTGCCACATACACAGTGGGGGCAGATCAAAACAAGGTTTTTGGTAAAAATTTAAAAAAAGAACAAGGGAAAAAAGCAAGCGTGGCCCTACAGAATCAGTCGCTTAATTCAGAAAGAGAAGAGAGGATCAGAAAGCATGATTTACGGTACCGTGGTCCAATAACTCTCGTGTCCAGAGAAAGGAGTTGTAAGGTAAAGAGCATTTCCTGTGATATACCTCTTCAAGCACCAGATTGATACATCTTCAAAAATGAGTCCCTATTCCCACATGGATATTGCAGCAGAGAACTGTCTTGAAATCTCCCGATTCACCACACCCCCATTGTCAAACTAACAAAGACCAGGCTACAAGCTGTTGTTTGGGTTTTCGTTCGCACAGCACAAGGACTAAGAGCTCCCGAAAAACTATTAAGAAGCATGCCCCCTGTTTTCCCACTTCAAAAAGAGTAGAAAGATCAGTTATTCACTGAGCAGGATTTCCACTGCCATTCCGGGATTTGACACAGTATGGAGAGCTCTCCTACACGCCAGGACTAGGGGATGTTTAATGGCCATGCTCTCCAGAGAAAGCTGGGTCACTGCGGACGTGCAAAGATGGCCCAAGAGCCCAGAGCCAGTCAATAGCGGGATCAGGGGTCGTTCAATATCCTCAATATTTTGAAAGCACATGTTTTGATCCTCCCAACTTTTCTTCAAACTCACATTTTTTTGGTGCACATATCATTTTATTCAATTTTCATTATGAACTGGCAAATACAAGAATTATCTGAGGCATTTCTATGGATGCGAGCCAATGGTTAGGGAAGCTAGGCTGCTTGTGTAGTTAATAAATGTCAGAGCTAGGTTCAAATCATAGTTTTTCAAACGCCAAAGTTCTTTTTCCTGATATCTAACTGCAAATGGGTCAACTGACCAATGAACGCCTCACTTCGAAGAGGTATGTGGCTGGGGAGAGAAGGACAGAAATAATAGGAACATTAATTTTGTTGATCATATTTATATTGGCTCATTTTTAACAATTTTGGTTTAGGACCCTTGAAAAATTATGTTATCGACAGAAATCACATGGGTTTTACTTAAAATAATTTAAGCAAAAGTAGTTTTTTTTTCACCTTTTCACTTTTAATGACTTTCTTTTGAGACACTCCTGATGAATAATAACGCAGAACAAAGAACGGATTGAGACAGCACAACTTACCCACTGGTTTTACTACAAGGAAACATACTGCCACCCTCGGGATTAATAAAATCAGACCAGACTGGCAATGAAACATGGAAAGGATTGGAGGTTTCTTTGGGTGTCTCACACTATCACTGCAGCCAGGTGAGGGAATGTTACTACCACTTGCAACGGCCACATTTCTCTCGAAAGCATACAAGATAAGGAAAAAGGTGGAGGGCACGCTACATATTTCCTGAGAAGACTCTCTCTACCCAACCCTGGCCATGAGAACTGGTTTGTATCAAGGAAGTTGCTAGTTCTCAGCATTTCTCCAATTAACATTTTATTGGGTTTGGGACTGCAGCCTCATGGCACTCAACTTCGGGAGCTGTAGCGAAAACAGGATGCAATTTCCCACTGAAACATGATTCATATAGAACGTGTCTTCATCTATAGCATTTTTAATAAGAAAATGAAATTAATATCTCCATCTTAGTAATGTAACTCTACTTCATAAAAATTAACTTAGAAATTGGCATTTTCTAGAGGGGAAAAAAGACCTCATAATTTAACAGAAGCCTGAATATTCAGCTGAAATATCACGAAGCTAGAATTGTAGTATCTAATTATGGGTTCCGTTAAAATGTACAGAAGCGGGAGATCTTCCAGCTGTAACAGAATAATGTGACGGTGACGGTCTCAAATGCGTTTATCGTTAACAGCCTCCTGGGAAATCGTTTTTCCCTCCTTTACTCTCCATCTTCCTCTGTCCTAATGTTTTCCCTGTGTCATTTTATGTGTGTCTCTTGTAGACGGAATATGCTAAAATTTAGTTTTCCTTTTGTCCAAACTTATATCTCTGTATTTTAAACAAGAGAGTTTATTCCTGTTATTCCTGTTGAGATCATCAATATAGTTGGAATTCTTTCTTAAAAAAAATTTATTCATTGATTTTTAGACAGGGGAAGGGCAGGAGAAAGAGAGGGAGAGAAACACCAATGTGAGGTTGACTCTTGCACGCCCCCTACTGGGGACCTGGCCTGTAACCTAGGCATGTGCCCTCACTGGGAATTGAACCAGCAACCCTTTGGTTTGCAGGCCAGTGCTCAATCCACCGAGCCACACCAGCCAGGGCTGGAATTATTTCTAATTGTCTTTTTTATTGTTCCTATTTGTTCTGATTTTCACTATATTTATTTTTCTTTTTTCTGCCATGATTTGGATTTAAATTTTTTAATTCCACTTCCCCACCCACTGCCACTGTTTAGGATGTGACACAGTCTATTTCTGTTCTTCAGTAGCCAGGTATAAGTTTTGTCCAGAGAAAATGAAGCCCTTTGTACTTTTTAACATCATTTTAACTACAGATTCTCCTCAAATTACATTGGGGGTCACATCTCAATAAACACATCTTAAGTTGAAAACATCCTAAATTGAAAATGCATTTAACACACTAATCTACAAAATATCAGAGTTACCCTACCTTAAACATGCACAGAACACATAGCAAAATCACCCCACTGCTCAGCATCACAAGAGTATTGTACTAGTCAATGCTACCTGGGAAAAGATCAAAATCTGAAGTACACTTCCTACTAAATGACTATTGCTTTCCTCCATCATAAAGTTGAAAAATCGCAAGCCAAACTATCTTATGTCAGGGACCATCTTTACTGGTTTTGTACATCCTCTTTCTATGGGCTGCTGGTCTGTCTTTGAAGGTGACATGACCCAGTCTTGCTTATAGAGACATGGGACAAACCATTCTTGTGAAACCAAAGAATCACCTAGAAGGCAGAGCAGCGTGGGAGACACAGGCACATCCATCAGGCTCCCCTACTGAGTCTGTGCAGGACTCATCGAGCCAGCCACATGTTCGGTGAGCAGGTCTTTGCAGGGTCCCTCTCACCCATTAATATATCTCTTGATAACAAAACCAAATTGCTTTATGTGTAAGGAGTTTGTCTTCGTGGGTTATACTGTATATTCAAAAGGAACAAAGATGCTATCCTCTACTTATGTTCCATGCTCTCACTCAGTTGCTCTCAGACCTTAGTGCGCATCAGAGTCTTGTGGCGAGTATGACAGTCACACGGGGGCCTGGGGATCCACATTTCCAGGAAGCATGTTATCAAGTGAAGACAAAGCGCCGTCACGAAGACAGGCTTGGCCTGTGCAGTCAGTTCTGCCTCACTGCGGTGAACCGTAAATATTCACTGCAGGGACTTAGGTAGGTACCTGAGAATCTGGGGGTGGGTGGGGAAGAGAAGTCTGTCTTTCTGTAAACCTGTAGTTCAAGTACTAGTTGACAAGGCCTTGATACTGTGGCGTGCAGGGTAAAAGTTGCTCAAGAGTAATAATAACCATGGTTACCTTTGATCTGTATATTGGTCCAACAAATTTAATCTTATAAAGTTGTGCCAAGCACCTGATTCTTTCAAAATCATCTCTTCCCGAGAAGCTCTTAAAATACATTAGGACAGGTAAGACAGCAAAAGAATCTCTGAGAGTGGGAAACCGTTGCTCAGTGGCAAGAAAGATAATGCACATTAAGAGAATTTCAAGATTTTAAAAATGCTACCTCATGTCAAACGGCAGCCGGTTATACACATTTCTAAGAGCAGATGTGCTCCTGGTGGCACACTGTTTTCCAGACAGAAGGGTGCTTTTAAAAACAATAAAGAATTATTATTATGAAAGAGTACTTTTAAAAATAAAGAGTACTTTTGTGGACTCATAGTTCAGTTGAAGGGGACAATGCTTCATGCTAATTAAGTACCTTTGCTTCACAACATCGTAACTGCTACTTCTAACTTTCCGCAACGATGCGCTAGCTGCTACCTGGCACTTGTTTAATCCACATTACTTCCACCCCCGTCTTGTCGCAGATATATTAAGTTGGTCCATTTGGTGAGCAGCTGTCCATCCCCTGACCTGAGGGTGGCCTCTGTCTTCTTCTTGGCAGAGAAAATGAGATCTCGTGGCTATTGCTCCAGAGCGAATTTGACTTTGATCTCAAAAGCCCTGTCTGGACACTGCTCTCCTGGAAGTTCTCTTAAACAGCGGGCAGGGGAGTGAGAAAGAATGACCTAGTGATGGACATTATCAGCAGTGCTCTTCCTACTGACATATTCAATTACCAGATGACTAGTGGACACACGCCCAGGGGCAAAAACTGTTGGGTGACTTTGAAAAGGTATGGAATACAAGGTCTGCCCAGAAGGTATGCAGCCATGTAATATGAAAAATAGAGATATTTATTGAAGAAGATACAAGATACAAGAAACACTGTGCGTAGGACAATGACACCTCAGCCCCTTCAAAGTAGGCACCTTGGGACCTCGCACAGTTCTCCTAATTGCCATCAGCTGCCCCATTGTATCTTCCTGAATCTCATCAATGGTCTGGAATCTCTTCCCTTTCAAAGCTGATTTTAGTTTTGGGAAAAGCCAGAAGTCCCAGGGCACCAAATATGGGCTATAGGGGGGCTGAGTCACCTGAGTGATTTGATGTTTTGCCAAAAAAACTCTGCACAAGATGTGATGCATGAACAAGCATGTTGTCATGATGTAGCTGCCCATCACCAGTTGCCCATAGCTGCAGCCTTCTGAATCATCCAAATAGTTTCCCTGGAATGTTCAAGCTTAATGCAAAATTTGATGTAGATTCATTGCTCTACTCACTCAGTCACTTTGAATGCGATGGCCACACAGTGCACATGCTCGCTCAACAGCACCTACCGCCCCCACTGACTAGTACAGTGAAGTCGTCCTTGTTCACACACGCACATCCCAGTCCACCCTCCCTGGCTGCCAGGTGGCATTGATGACTCGCAAACCGTTCTTGTCATATTAAGCATGGCTGGGCTTTTCTGACTTTTCTGGACAGGCCTGGTAGACTTTCACCCTCTCGGTTCAAAGACTGTGACTCCACCCCAATGCACAGTTGAGATCAAAGCCTTTACGTAATATTTTCAAACTCTTTGTAAATGATTTAATGTGATTGTTTTAAATGTGTAACAGCATAAAATTCAAGGATAAAAAAATGTGTAGAGTCAAAAACATTTTCCCTTTACCATCTATTCCCCCAGAAATCCAGTGGCCCTCTACAGAGGAGCCTTTGTTACCATTCTCTTATGAATCCTTCCAGAATTGTGCTATGCCCATATGAAAAACTTATAGCCCTTTTCGCAAATATTTATTTAATACTCAATATGTATTAGGCATTGGATACAGTGCATATATCAATGAGCAAAAGTGTCAGTATTCCTTGCTTTCAAGGAGTCTGTAGTCTGGTGTGGATTACCGTATTACACGCAATATGTAAGATAGATATGCTAATTGTATAGTCTATTAGAAGATGATAATTACTTTGGAGAAAATTCAAACAGGGAATGTGGGTAGAGAGTCTTGGGAAGGAATAGAAAGGACTGACGACATTTAAGGGTGGTCAGAAAAAGCCTCAGGAACAAAGTAACACTTGAGCAGACTTGAAGGAGGAGGGATAACGAGTCCTGTGTCTGTCAGAGACAAACATCCGGGAAGAATAAGTTTGGAAGCAGAATAAGAAATTAGGTTAAGATCCACAGTGGCCCAAATCAGGCTGAAATGTGTCACTATAATAAACTGAGCATCTATTCTGCAGGAAATAGACAGCCATCAGAGGATTTTGAGCAAGGAGTGACATGATCTGACATGTATTTTGGCAGGACATCCCAGATGTTTTCTTGAGAATTGTCTCAATAGAAGCAAGGGTTAGGAGAGCAACAAAGAAGTGTGTTGCAATAATGTGGTCAGTAGATGATGACTTGGCTTGGACTAGGACGGCCGCCATGCAGGCGGTGAGAAGAACCTGATTCTGGGTATGTGTTATTACTTTGAAGGCAAGGTCAACAAGAATATACTAAGCCTTGTATATGGGCTGTGGGAGGAAGCTGGGTATCAAGAGTGAGTCTTAAGAATTTTAGCCACAATAACTGAAAGAATAAAGGTGAAGTAGGAAGCCTGAAGGAGGAATAAGTTTTTTGGGGGGAAGATGAGAAGTTCTTAGATATCTGAGGCTTGAAGCATTCAATAAACATCCAGTTGGAGATCCTAAGCAGACCGTAAGATATACAAGTATAATATCAGGGAACATATCTCAGTTGGAGATGAGAATTTGAGAGTCAAAAGTAAACAGATGCCATTCAAAGCTGTAAGTTTGGAGGCAGCCCCACATGAGTAAGCGTACATGGAGAAGGAGAGGACAAGATGGAGCCCCGAGTCTCCCCGACAACGAGGCGTAAAAGAGTCAAGGGAGAAAAGGCAAGGAGACTGAGAAGGAGCAGCGACAGGAGGAGGAAACCCAGTGTGAGGGTGTGCTGGAAGCTAAGGGAAGAAAAACATTTCAGGAAGGAGGCGCGACAATTGTGTCTAAAGCTGCTAAACGATTTATCAAGACCAAGGTCAATGGTAATATCGATGAGGAGAGTTTTAGTGGGACAAAACCAAATTAAAATGGATTTAGGAGTAAGAAGCAAAGAGGAACCAGAGAAAATGAGTATAGTTTAAGTCTCTTGAAGAGTTTTGCTGTAAAATAGAGCCAAGAAAAAGGATAATAACTACAGGGAGAAAATGTAACCAAAAGGAGCCTTAGCTTTTTAATGGGACAAATAAAAATCTTATTTGAATGCTGTGGTCATGATGTAATAAAGAGGGAAGATGTGCGTTTACACATATTCATTGTGTTGCACACGATACACAGATACACACTAATCTGAACTTCCCCATTTAATGACAGTATTCCATCAAGTTTAAGTTCTCACTGACCAGGAGACACATCGTTATTATTTTACTGCTATGAAGGAAAAAAAAATATTCTGCCACTTGAACTATGACAGGCCATTATTTGAAAGACACTCCCTGACTTCAGAGATGTTCAAATGCCAAAAAAAAAAAAAAAAAATCGTCTTATAAACAGTGACATATGATCTGCATCTTGGAAATATTTACCATCTCAATAGAGAAAAGTATGTTTTATGAAGGTTGTGGCATATTCCATCTTGTCAGTGTACCATATCCAATTCAGCCAGCTCACTTTTTTATTATGACTTACTTATTTTAAATTCTTTGAGGTTATAAAAATGCTGCGGTGAGTATCCTTGTGCACACAATCATCTCTACCCTGCCTAGGTGAATCGGTAAGTGATATTCCTAGAAGCAAAATTGTAATCTTACGGATAATCCAAAGGGCTGTGCGCAAAGGTCTTTGCCAACCTTCAACGATGTCTCCCCAACATGCGCACAACCGAATCCACGAAACCTGCAACGATATCACTTTACATGGCAAAGAGACTTTGATATTATTTCAAGGATCTTAAATTAATTATCCTGGACTGTTCAGGTGGTACCCAT
This sequence comes from Anoura caudifer, assembly GCA_004027475.1. Lineage (NCBI taxonomy): Eukaryota > Metazoa > Chordata > Mammalia > Chiroptera > Phyllostomidae > Anoura > Anoura caudifer. The sequence goes on along the minus strand of PVKU01002326.1, from coordinate 17,865 downwards.
GAAAGGACGGAGGCAGAAGAGGCAGAGAAGGGGACGGGAAGAGAAGCCAGAACGAACAGCGGTCAGAGAGACGCAGCTGCTGGCTTTGAAGGTGGGAAGGGGGTCAGCAGGCAAAACCAAATCCCTCTGGAAGCTAGAAAGGCAAAGAAACAGATACCCCTCTAGAGGTAATGGCTTTATTAAATAACAGAGAAACTTTCCTCCATCTTACATAACCTGAAACAGTTTGAACAGCATCAGAGTTATTTATTATTTAACATTTCAGTTGAATTATGTTTTTGAAATAATCTCTTATAAAAGCAGATCTGTATAGATTTTCCATATATTATATGATTCCTTACAAATGATCCCCCTAATCCATATTCTTTATTATGTTTGTATAGAGCTCAACAAAATAGTCTCTTTTGATTCTTTTAATTTCTATTGCACTTGCAGCCCTTGCCTATTTATTTATTTATTTATATTTTGCTTTCTCCTCTTTCTCTGTATGGCAGCTAATAATTTATCTCTTTTTTTCCTGTACCAGCTTTTCAATTTACTTATTATTTCTATAATTTTTCTATTTCCCCATTTATTAAAAGCTGTTTTTATCCTTAACTGTTTTTTGCTTTTCTTAGCAATTGAAATTATTTTTTGTTTATTAGTACATTACTTCATGCTCTGATGATCTTGGCGCATGGTTTCCGGTGAGAGCCACAGCTTCTCACATACCCCACTTTCATCCATCTTTTCTGGGTGCATTTCAATTTGGTTTTGATTTCCTTATTTTCTTAAGGATTAGCTAAGAGAAATTTTTGAAATGTCCATATAACTATGTTTTTGTTGATTCAAACACAACGATATTGTGAAATTTCTTCTTTTACTGCATTTGATGAAAGAATGCTTTGTTCTTATTTTGGCTTTGGTGAAATTGCTGAAGTTTTGTTTATGACTAATATATCGATTTTTGCAGATATATTAATTTTCAAATATATAGATTCCATTTTCTGTTATTTGGGATTTCTATAAGTTTAATTATTTTTGTCCATTTGCTTTATTGATGACTATAATAACTTAAGGTCTCCAATTTTGCCTATATATCTGGTAGCTTCTAAATGAACCTTGACGCTGTTCTATTTAATGATTAGATATTCACATTGTTAGTGCTTCATTGTGAACTGGACTTTATACCCTTATGACATGTGACTCTTTGCCTAGACTTGCCCTGGATTCAAATTCATCCAGGAGCGACGATGGTCAGAGTCTCACTTCAGTTTGCATCTGTCTGGGACGTCTCTGCCTGTCCTGTGACCTCCTCCCTTTGTTGGTCCCTTGATTTTATAAACACAGAATGTAGGTAGGTTTTGTGCTGTGTGCTAAGACTCATTTGATCAAAAATGGGTTTTGTCCTATTTCAGCTTCAGTAAATTTGCTGAAGTTTTATTTTTGCCCAGTAGATTGAATGTTGCAAATATTTCTAGAGTACCTGAAAAAAAAAGAGGTATAAATGCCAAGAATGAAGATCTTGGCTCTCTATACCATTTATTTCTCAGAGTACAGCACACTGCATTCTGATCCAACATGCTCTCTATGTTTCGAGCAAGTTTCACGTTTTGTGTTTAACATCATGCTCATACATGTTGGTGGCTCTTTTACAATGAACGCTTATAATGCAATAATTATGTAACGGGCAATAAGCATAGATGACTCATGAGGCAGGTTACAGACATGTTTCCTTCCTGATGACTTTCCAGTAGGATTCTCGGCGTTTCTCAACTTGTGTGGTTCCATCCCATGCCCCACCCTGCTCCCAACACACAGAACCCATCTGCCTTTTCAGATACTTAAAATACAGATAATTTGCTTCTAAAGATTGTCTGTGTTCCTCTGTTTTTTTTTTTTTTTTGTTGTTGTTGTTGTTTTTTTGCCACAGGGGATTTTCATCATACATCAACTTAGGCTCTGAAAAAAAACAATGTGCAGGTAAATAGCATGTTAGAATTTTTTGGCTACTGTTCCCAGCTGCGCAGTCTGCTGCTCCAGCAAAAGCCTGGCAACTTTATTTTTTGTGTCAACTTCAAATATTATGTTCTTAGTTAGAATGAGCATAAATGTCAACGTGCAGCATCCAGAAGAGCCCTGCGGCATCTCAACCTTCAGCTTTTGGGGAGATTGCCAGAGGTTATTCTCTGAGATGCTTCTCGGCCGCTAACGATTAGCACCCCAAAGCTCAGAGGCCCTTGGGACCCCTCATCTGAAAAAAAAATGCCCATTAGCAGAAGCTACACTGGTGTGTGTGAAGGAAGGAAAACAAATTTCTCCAGACACCCCGTCCTGGCGAGAGAATCGAACGGTGGGCGTGCTTGTCACTTGATCGTTCTCTGCGTTAATGTTGCTTCAGGCGTTGCTCATTTTAAGTTTTGCCTTAGCAAATAATTTTATTAAAAAGATGGCCATGTGAATGCTGATGGATGGAGAGAAAACATGCCTGGTTTAAAACACTCATAATTTATAACCAACTGGGCTTTAACAATATAAAAATGTCATTTAAAATGCTGTATGCATTTAATCTATTCTGAGGGAGCAGTGACATCTATATGAAATTCTATAGATTTGAACATAATGTTCATCAAAGGATTCTCCATTTTCATTTCAGTCCCCTCCTCTTTATCAGATAGTTCCTTTAATCTATAGAAACTGCATTCCCAAGTGCTCAATGATTATTAAATGTCAGCATCTAGATAATAGAGGTGAGGCCAATGCAGGAGCAATTAGAGTTTTACCATTTCTCACTGCTAGACATCCTTGAGCAGTCTGTTTTAGAAACAGACCTAGGAGCAGAATCTATGATGGAGAAAAGCAATCTTTCCTTCTTCCTTGCAGCAATAGTGCAGAGGGCGAAAATTTGTGAGTGCCTACTGTGTGCTGGCAGTGTGCTGGAGACTGCCGGGAATTGGAAATGACAGAGGGGCCCCGTCTTAGTGGATTTGTGGTCCAAGGGAAGCATCCAGTTCATAAATGAATAAAGGGGGTGGATTTTATCTCAGATCTGTGAGAAGTCCTTGCGAGGTATAAGCAATGGAGTGGCAGGATCTGATTTGCATGTTGAAAAGGTAAAATCTGGCCATTCTGTAGGTAGTGAGCTGGCGGAAGGCTGAGCTGAAACAGCTCTGGAAACATAAAGTCTATCGCAGTGACTCAGGCTTAAGGCACGGAGATGGTGGTGGGGGGATGGGAGGGATTCTTGAAAAGGGGCGATGGGATTTGCTATTGTTGAGATGTGAAGGTGAAAGACACCAATCTCTGGTCTCTTCTCAGTGTCTGGCTGGAGCAGTGGGGCAGAGGGAACCATTTCCTGCCATTAGGGAAAAGGGGCCAGGACTGTGTCCAGGACCCATTCATTATATGCCAAGAGTATTCCCATGGCTCTACTTAATTACCTATAATATATACCCACAAAACCTCGTATGGTAAATATTGTCCTCACATCACTGATGAAGCAACTGAGACTGAAGTCTTGAGGCCATTTATCTAATGGGTAATAAAGTCAGAATTCAACCTTATTCTGGCTTCCAAATATAGTCTCTTTCTCCTCTTCTGCTACTCTTGATATAGTTCAGGATTTTGAATTTTTTTCATTTTTAATTCTATGCTTCTCTTATGTCCTATAATAATTGGCATGGGTCTTAATATAAATATGAATTTATTACAAAATATTGCAAATCCTATTAGCAATTTAGTAGGGTCATAAATACATCTTCAGAACTAATTAATGTTGAGGTTGCTGTAAAATATACATGTAGTATTCTAACTCCTTTCTTGCTTATTATCTACATCAGCACCTGGATTAAGATAGTATCTAAACTATCAAAACAAAGGTAGCATCCTTAAGTATTTAAAAGGGCTAAGAAAAGTAGCTAAAAGCTGTTTTCACAAGTCTGTTACAAAAAAGATTTATGTTCTTTTTTTTTGGTACGGTTGGACAGAGCCAAACATAGTAAGGAAAGCACCTGGCTGACCTGGCTTCATTTAGTTCTATGGGTGTTTCTCTAGTGCTTATTATGTGCAAGGCAGTCTCCTAGATTCTGAAACACTAATCACAAAATTAAAGTGACTAGGTATGAGCAGTATCTGCAGGATTGGAAAGTAGCTGGCAAATACTCAAACAAGAAATAAAACTATGATAAAGGGTAATGTGTTTGCTGCAAGAAGATGACCAGAAGAGAGTAATGGAAATGAATGTCAGGTTCAGTTTGTGTTACAATTTCATTAGCGATCTGGAAGAAGATGTACATTAATGAGAACGTCCACATGATACTAAATAGGGAATTGTCAAATGTACCAGTGAAAACAGAGAGAATATTATGGCAAAGGCTAATAACAGCAAAAAGTAAAAGCCAGGCATACAGAAAAGATTTAATTGCATGAAATTCCACATTTAAAATGACCGTATTCTACATAAAGAATCAAGAGTCAAAAAAAAAAGAAAACTAATTGGATGAAGCATGTCACAGAGGTGAGAAAAAACAGTAAAATAATAAAATCCAAAGAGCAAATGTTATATATAGATAGAAAAATAAAGAGAAGGCTGTAAAACTAATTGCTAACCAAATGGACTAAAAATATTTTGTGTTGCTGTGAGTATAGAAAGTCTAAACCATTTTTTAAAGCTTCAAACAAATAGTGAACCAGAAGTCAAGAATGAAAGAGTTTACTGAATTAAGAATTTTATGCCATGCAAATTCTACTCCATCTTTTTGTTTGCAGTTCAGGGTACAGAATGACCCATGCCTTCTCTCTATTCCTTTGAACGCATCTCTAACCACCTGAAATGATGCAAGAAGTGCACTGCTTTTTGAAGTCAGTAAAGGTTCTGTGCTCGCAGCACCTCTGGCAGTTGGGATCCCAGCCCAGAGTGGCATTCCACTTTCTGTCCTAGAGGAGAGATGCCCTCCACACCCCCCAACTCCACCATGGGCACTGTTGTTAACCACTGAACCTAGAAACCCCTCTCCCCCTCGCTGTAGGGTGTGTGCATGTGCCCTCACTCACTCTGCCATATACTAATTGTATTATCTAAGTTCGTTCTTGGTTTAGACCATGAAAGAGGGCTTCAGACCTTGCTCCTCAAGCACCCTCTGGGCATGCTTGCAACAGACGATTCACAGTGCTTGGTAAAGCATGGGTTACTCAAAGATGAAAACTCACCATTTGATATTCAGCAAATGCCTGGTTCTTTCGCTCTCTCTTCCACTTAATCCCACCAGAGGAGGTAACTTCCATTACCACTCCATGTTATTATAGTTTGGTTGTAGGGTGAATGGTACAAAGTACTTATTTTTCTTTAAGCAGAGCTGGCTTTTCTTTGGCAACAATGATAAGCCAGGCCTTTTCCCACGTAATCTCTTGCATTCCACGTGACAATCCTACGACCAAAAGATCAGCACCTCCATTTTCAGAAAGTACTTCTTTCAACAAGATTCCGTAGCAACATGGTGGCTCTCCCTTGAACGTAATTATTTTTCATGTGTTGGCCCAGAAATGGTTAATTAAAACCATGACTGTGGGAAGGTGCCAGGTCACTGGGTTCCTGAATAAAGCTTTTTGATATTTGAGCCTATCCACCTGTGAGAATGGTGGCAAAGAAGAAGGTGGGGTCACTGACCCTAGAATCCTGAGAATGGCGCATTATTATATTCATATGTAACACAGTGCAACACCTAGAAAAATACTCAAGCATTCTAGGAGAAGACAATGTTAAATATTTTTTAAAAATTGTATTTATAAATATTTAAGGCATTTCCTGTCTAATCTCAGTTCTAGGGCATCTCTCTGTTTCCTCTATATTTTAGGGATGCAGAATGATGCCATGGAAAATACCCCAAAATAGAAGATATGAACCCTGAATTGCATATGGGTATGATACAAATGAGGTAAATGAATACAGTTTTGGGCTTCTTTAACTCTTTCAATAATATTTATTGAGCACCAACTAGAAGTAATCTCTCTTCTGAAGGTATACAATACTGAAAGTGTACCTTGCTTATTTATTTTGTCCTCCTTACTTTATTTTACTCCTTTATTCAGCAAGTATTTATTGAGTGGGAACATTTTGCTGGGCTGTGTCCTAGCTGGGCACTGTCCTTGCCTTTAAGAAGTTTTACAATTTTATAATCAGTGTAGGAGACAGAGAAGAAAATAGACAATTAAAATGGTTAAAACTGGAGTCATGATGAGGATGCTACATGTAAGGAAACTGTTGAAGACCAAGGAGGGAACCACCCTAAAAGATTAGAGGGAACATCAGTTGTCTTCTCTCTTGGGGCTGGGAATTGTGCCCATTCCTACCAGGGAAACCAGGTAATCTCAAAACCATAAACTATTAGTAAAACACTATTTTCTGGTTCCACCTAAAAATTTTTAGAGGCAAGACCTAAATAATCTATTTTCAAGTAATTTAATTACATCCAAAATATAGAGTTTAAGAATAATTACAGGAATATAAAAACATCTAGCACTCAAAAATATTAAAAAATACAATGCCTGGAAGCTACCCCAAAATTATCAGGCATGCAAAGAGTGAGAAAATACCACTCATAATAAGGAGAAAAACCAATCAAAACAGATTCAATACTGATCAAGATATTAGAATTGGCAGACAAGGATACTAAATGGTATTCACCTGTATTCTGCATATTCATCTGTAACTGTATTCAGCATGTTCAAAAACTTAAGCTGAGACATTGAAATATATATAAATCATTCAAAATGAACCTTTAGACTTGCAAACAACAATTTACTGGGTGGGATTACCCATAGATGAAAAAATACACTGTATGGCATTAATAACAGATTAGAGATTGAAGAAGAAAAGGCTAGTAATTGGAAGATGTAGCAATTAGAAACTATCCAAATAATGCATAGATAGCCTTTATTATTATTTTTTTTTATGAAAAGAGAATAGTGATCTATGGAGAAACTTCAAGAGGCCTAACATATGTCTGATCCTAGTGCCTTAGGGAGAGATGGAGAAGAGGAAGCAGAAACCATATTTGAAAACTATTGTCTGAAAATTGAAACCCAGATCCACAAAGCTCAAAAAATACCAAATAAAACAAAAAAACAAAAGTGAAGATCCTAGTCCAAAGGATCATAAATAAATTCATAAATAAATAAATAAATAAATCATAAATTCCTTAAAACAAGTGATAAAGAAGAAATCTTAAAAGCAGTCAGATAAAAAAATTAAAAAACATGCAGAGGAGGAAAAAAAAGGCAATGACTGTAGAGTTCTCCTTGGAAACAATGTAAATAAGAACACAACAGAACAGCAATCTTAAAGTACTAAAAGAAAGAAAAATCGGCTGCAATGAAAATGCCTTTCAAAAATGAAAATAAAATATTCTTTCAGTCACACTAACGGTGAAATAATTCTTCACAAGCAGGCCCTCACTCTAAGAAATGTTAAAGAAAGTCTTCCAGGCATAAGGAAAATGACACTAGAGAGCAACATTGATTGACACATAGAAATTAAGAAGCGAAGTTATCTTTATTCCTAGAAGACATTATTGTCTCTGAAGAACAGCCAATGAGTTTCCCAACGGATCTAATGGAATTTACACAAAACGCTACAAAAATAATTGAGTTTGGCAGGGTTTCATGATAGAAGATGATATCCAAAAATTCATTAGTATCCACATAGTAGTAACAAACACTAAGGATGTGAAATTTTAAAACAGTACCATTTACAATAAAATGAAAAATATGAAATACTTGGGCATAAATATGACCAAAGAGGTATAAGACCAGCACACTGAAAACTGCCAAACATTTATTGGAGAAATTAAGTGGAGAGTTATACCATGTTCATGGATAAAAGGGTCAATATTGTTAAGATTTCAATTCCCTCCCAATCGATCTATACATGTAAAATAATTCCAATAAAAATCCCAGTAGGCACAGGCACTTTGTAGAAATTTTAAAACTATTCTAAAATTCATATGAAAATTCAATGGCCCTAGAATAACCAAAACAACTTTGGATTTTAAAAGAAGTTGAAAGACTAACATTACCTAAGTGAAGTCTTACTATAAAACTATAATTAAGACAGTGAGATATTGGCATAAAGATAAAAGATATATTGATAGAACAAAACAAAAAGTCCAGAAATCTCTTTAGCTCTCTCATTACACACATATACCCCCCCACACACACACAAGCAGAAAATTCAGTGGAAAAAGAATTGTCTTATTAACAAACAATGTTAGAACCATTGGATATCACCTCTGCCAAACAAAATAAAAATAAATTTTCTTCATACCTTGTACCTGTACAAAAATTAACTTGAAATGGCTCATAATCCTAAATGTAAACCCTTAAACTCAAAAACTAATAGAAAAAAGCATAGGAGAAAAATCTCCATGGCCATAGTTAGTCACGATTTCACAATTCTAACACCAACATCACAATCCGTAAAAGAGAAAAATGATAAATGCTACTCCAAATTTTAAAATCATGCTCTTCAAGATACTGCTGAGAGAATGAAAAGACAAGCCAAATAATGGGAGCAAGTCTTAACAAATCCCATATCTGACAGGACTTGGATCCAAAATATATAAGAACTCATCAAACTCAGTCATAAGGACATAGTAAAACATAGGCAAGTGATTTGAAAAGATGCTTTACTGAGGAAGATATATAAATAGCATATAAGCACATGAAAAGACACGCAACATCGTTGGTCATTAGGGGGATGCCAATTAAGAGCACGGCTCCATTCCACAGCCCCCAGCTCCTACACATCCGGCACCCAAAGCTGGGGTCGGCGTGGCGTAGGTGGGGCTCTCCCGCACTGCTCCTCGGCACACCAAGAGGCACCGCTGCCTTAGGAGACGGTTTGGCAGTGTCTTAAAGTTCAATCTGTGCCCATGATATGATGCAAGAAGGCTGTCCCGGGAAATTGACTCAAGAGAAATCAAGACAAATGTTCATTCAGGGCTTGCATAAAAATGTTTCCAGCAGCTTTACTCATCATTTTCCTAAACCAGAAACAACCAAACTGCCTACCAGTAGGTGAACAGATAAACAATTATGCTTTATCTCTCTGATGATCCACTACTCAGTGATAAAAAATGAATAAACTACGGATGCATACAAAATATAAGTGAATCTCAAAATAATAACACACAGCAAAAGCAGCCAGGCAAAAAAAGAGTATATATTTTATCATTTCATTTGTATAACCATTTCCAATATGAAAACTCATCTATAGTTGAAGAGTGAAAAACCAGTGTGTGCCCGGGTGAGGCTGGGAGGGTGAGCCAAGGGGAGGGATTCCCAAAGGGCATACGGTGGCTTAGAGGGATAATGGAGATGTTCACCAGCTAGACTGCAGTGATGGTTGCATGGTGCGTACCCATGTCAAAGTTTACCAGACTGTACACTCTGAATATTAATAGTTTATTGCAGAGATGGAACCAAAGATGCCTGCCTTACCCCTGCCCAAGGGAGCTTGCTGCCTCCGCACATGTGATCACCGTTAAGCTTCATAGGAGGTATCTGCTCACTGCCTTTCCCCTCACCTTTTCTACATCTTTGTGTACCCGTGTGATATATACTACTGTTTGTGTGTTTTAAGTGTACATAAATGTTAACGTAATGGGCACATTACCTTTCATTGGCTTTAATCTCTCCAGAGTGCTGTGAAGGATATATGAGCTTCACTTCTGAAGTGGCACTTTACTGCCTTCTAAAGAGATGCCAATATAATCCCAAGAGGGGAATAAAGCATGAAGAGAAAACTTTTTCTGAAATGGGGAAAAAAATTAAGACTAAAAGAAGAAGAAAGGAAAGATGTGATGAAGAGCTTGGAAGTGAGGAGGTGGAAAGCCAGCCTAATAAAGTATTTTACAAGGTAACATCAAAAGGGTTCTAGAATTACAAAACAGGAATGAAAGGAATTTAAGAAGAGACCATTAAAAAGATTTTTAAGAGGCTACCGGAAATGAAAGTAGGGTCAGGGAAAACAGCTTCCATGACAAACAGCTGCTTAAACCAAGAACCTGTGGAAGGCTGGAGCAAAGGCACTGCCAAACAAGGGGATGGGAGGAACTACCCGTGGCCAGGTTGTGAATGCACTGTGAGAACCAACCACATGACCAAACTGGAAGATTCAGGACTGCAAGGAGAGTGGGTGGGTGACAAGAAAATGTGGATTCTGCGGACAGCTCAGGAAAGCCAACATTTATTAAAAGCTTTATTAGGAACAGGTTCAGCCACGTCAGAAAATCCAAAGTAACAGTGGCTTTGCAAGATGGATTTTGGCTTCTCTCTTGCCTGAAGGAAAGCCAGAAAGGAGCAGCGCAGAGCTGGAAGGTCAGCTCCTCAGGTGGCAAGAAGGTGCCACCAGCATGTCTGCTTTCATTTCATTGGCCTTGACTTTGTGCCCTGGCCATACCCAGCTTTATGGAAGGCTGGGGAACATAGTCATCGTTCATAGTGGCCATGCACCAGCCAAAAATGCATGCTCTGCCATTGAGCAACAGGAGGGGAACAGGTGAACAAGCAGCAGTCTTTGCTCCTAACTTCGTTAGGTCAAGATAAGATTATGTGTATATATATATGTTCTCATATACATATACACACATATGTATATATGTGATCTCACATATATGTTCTCATATACATGCATGTGTATATATGTTCTCATATATTTGAGAACATATATACATATATTTATTTGAGAGCATATATGTATATTTATACATATAAAAATTATACATATAAATATATATGTATATATAAATATACATATATATTTATTTGAGAGCATATATATGCTCTCAAATAAACCCTATGATACAAATATCATTTCCAGTTTAGAGGTGAATAAAATGAGGTATCAAAGGTTCAAGTAAATTGCAGAAAGTCACAGTAAGGTTAAAGTCCAAATATGTCTGGCTGCAAAGCACATACTGGTTCAGTGTTATGAATGAGAAATTTGAGCTGTGACCCTGGGGAAAGAATCTTGAAAAGAGCATAAATGTGAACGCAAAAAGGAGGCTGAGACCCAAGTAGAATGATTGAAATTGTATAAAAAAACAGGAAAGGGTATTAATGATTTTGTGCTGTTTTTTTAAATAAGAAATTGATGAGCAATGTCCATGGAGCAATTTTGACTTTTGTTAGTGAAAACCTAGGTTTTTAACATGTATTTTGTATAGGTTCACAATCCCTTGTGTATATGCCAAATCCCCAATTTCTGAAAACCAATTTCTCTCCTAAATCATTTATTGGCAAAATCTAATTTAAACTGATGTGAAATTTCTTATTTTTATTGTTTAACTTATTCTGTGTGACTGCTCACAAGTTTCCCTGCAGCAATATTAATGATTTGACATCAGGGATAACTGTACAGACCCTGGATGATATATATACAACATTACCTTTAAAAGTCTGAAACTTTTTATTTAAGAAATAAATCTGGCCCTAAGAGTTCAGATAAGGTAATGTAGACTATAAAACAATCTTTCTACTATTGAAAAATCAAATAAGGTAATATCTGAGAGAGTATATGGGGATGACTTGAAAATTCATAAATGTGGAATATATTATTATTAGTCCACGGCCATATTGGCTCATTTGCCTTTAGCTCAGTAAATCAGTACCTGAGATGTATTTTCTTCCATTAAAAGAATGTGTCTGTAAATTTACCTTGAATATAAATTTCTTAGACATTATTATTAGATAAATATTGTGATTTATGCTAATATTCTAATTAGCTTGGTTCAATTTGGTTGTAGAAAAATCTGCCTCAGACATAACGCTTTATGCGCAGTTAATCCCCGAAGATCGTGACTGGAACGTGAATCACCACCAGCAGAGGCCAATATGAAGCCATTAAATAGATGAAGATATGAAAATGCTGCGTCTTGGTTGAAACTAACAGGCCTAAGCACCTGGCACTCAGATGTATGCACCATAAAAACACATAGGCACTCCTTCTTCCACAAGAAGAATTACCATTAGCCTCAGTCCATAGGCAGTCCGCATGAGAGGGTTTCGAAGAATGTAAATTTTGCTGCGGAATCTGGCTGTTCAACCACAGCATCTAGGTCTCCACTCCCTGCCACCCTGTGCCCTTTTATAAATTGCATGGTTTCCCTTCAGTTCCTGCAGGGATGACCATCACGTAGTCTTTCACCGAGCTCGTGGACAGCCATGCAGTGAAGAGGGCACAGGAGGATGTGCTAATGTGAATCGTTCTTTTCACAACACCCTTGGACACACACTATGAATGTCCCCATACACAGTTCCCTAAGTGAGCAGCAAACTTCAAAACACTACAAGGCACATCTGTGTCATCATCTTAGAAGCCAAAGGCCTATCCAGATAGGAGGGCTCTAAACAAAAGAAGAACATCCTCATTTCTATACGGCTTTTCTTCAATAGAAGAAACTTCCTTTCACAGTACATGTTGCCTTTCCACCATTTCAGGATAAGCATAACAGCCAGGGATGGTGAATAGCAACAAAAAAAGGGTACCCAGGGCTTCTTCCCTGAAGTTTACCAGAGCTAGCGAGCTATGTTAGCTTAACTCGAAACAAAGTAGAACACAGAAGACCACGGACATGTCACCGAAAGGGTCCCTCTTAGTTCATTTTTCCCTCTGAGCCCTACAAACTCCAACAGGCAAAAGGAGTCCAGTGCCAAATCTAAGGATGCTGTGAGGATGGGCTCACGTCACTCTAGGCTTGATCTCCATGGGGCAACTTCAAGCCAAGCAGAAGCATCCTGTAGGGTTAGTCTCTCCTCATTACCACCCATCATAGGCAAGTTGCTATGAGCAACAGAGATGGGAGGGAGAGAACTGTGGTCTCATGGAGCTTATCATCTATTGGTCTGACATAGAAGAACAAACCAGCTTCCACAGGAGGCAGTACACAGGAGGGACCACTGGGTCTTAGGACCCATACACCCTATAGGAGATGACTTAGAACTCCTCCAGAAGCCCAGCACCTTCTTTTATCACCGTCTCGAGTGTGTGGGTGACCTAAGGAGGAAGTCAGGAAGAAACAGGGGGTCAGACTGGTCCTTTGGCACCTCGGGCCCCAGAGACACACACCTCCAACTTGTCAGCACCATGTCAGCAAGGGCGAGAGAGGGCTTCTTGGCATCCAGGGGGAAATGGTGCTGTTTGGGAAGGTGTGAGATCTTCAGCAGGTAGCAGAGAAGGAAGAGATGGAAAGGGCGTCACAGAAACTGGGGACTCAAGGCTCTCAAGAGTGTGCGGGTGTTCCTGCCCTGGGCCTACCGCACAGAGCCTCTCAGACCACTGTGTGGGAGGCAGATTTGCACTTCTTCCTAACACCGTGGACGCTAAATTATTCAATTACATTTTCTTTAGTCTTGCAAGCAAGTGCACCATAAACCTGTGGAGACTGATTCACAGAAAAAGCCAAGTGCAGATTCCATAATATAAAACAGTAATTATGCTGGCAATTACTCATTTTAAAGTCTAAGCAAGCTGCCTTTAATAAACCACAAACCACATATCACCAATACTCTCCTTTTTATTACAATAAAATAGCACTTTCCAGCTTGTAATTGCTTTATAGACCTAGAAATAGAATGTTGATGAGATTGTTTCCACAGGGTTCAAATATTTATGAAAATCCTAATAATTTTAAAAGTCAAAACACAAACATTAAAAAAAAAACCATAAAAATGAAACAGTCTCTCTGTTGCTTTTCCCATTTTCTTTAAAACAAGAATAAACATTGCCCTCACATTTTCTGGCTTCTTCAAACAGGAGCTTCTTGCTGGCCATTTCAAAGAAAAGACTTTTATAGACAAATTGGGATGGTCTATGTCAGGGCTTTTTCTAAAGGAACAGGATTCTTTATAAAGAGGCACCTTGACTAAAGCCTTTTCCTAAAAAGCTTCATTATTTCAAGAAAGATACTGTCGCTGGAAGGAGAGAAGGGAATAAAAATGAAAGAGAATAAAGTTGGCGGCTGAGTAGTGGAGAGAGACTGTTGCATTCACAAGCCATGTGGGCATTTCCCAAACGCCTCAGTCCGTCCGGGCTGCTGTAACCAAGCACCGCAGACTGGGTGGTTTATAAGCAACGGAAACGTATTTCTCACAGACCTGGATGTGGACGGTCCGCGATCAGGGTGCCAGCATGGCCAGCTCTGGGGAGGCTCCTCTCCTGGGTCACGGACTGACGGCTGAGTTCTCACCGCGTCCTCATACAGAGAATGGAGAGGAAGCAGGCTCTCTACCGACCCTTGTAAGGACACCAGACCCACTCATGGAGGCTCCACCCTCATGACCTCATGGAGCCCTAATGACCTCCCAAAGACCCCACTTCCTATGACCATCCGTTGTGGGGTAGGGTTTCCTCATTTACATTTTGGTGGGGGCATGGTCTGTCCATAACCCCAAATATAGCATTCATTCATTCTCTCATTTAACACATTTTAATTAGGGCCTCTCTGTGCCCAGCATTGACTTTTGGAAGTTGTATCAGCAGTTATTCAATTCTTCTTTCAAATTAAGTCTCTTACTATATCTCCCTACGTAAAAAAGATTAAAGAAGTATTTTATGAAGCTAGGTATACGTCTTAAATTCAAGTTTACAATTTTTATTTTGTATATTAAATCATCAAGCTATATAGCAATTTTGAAGCCCCAGCTTTAAAATTGGTAGTTGTAGAAGTCAGCATCAAATTTATTTTTGTTTCCTGCCTTTTTTGTTGGTGGTGACATAATATATATTTTTAAAAACTTGGCTCCTGCCAAAGAGGATTCACAGTAGGTAACAGTTCCTCAACAGCATGAGAGTGTCTAGCCCACTCAAGGTGCTCCTCAATTAAACAGAGGCAGGACAAAGCTTTGATTCCAGGTGTCCACAAAAAGGATTGAACCTGGCATGTATTTATAGATTAAAAGAGTCACTGCTAGAAACCTAATGGGGAGAGACTATCTTTGTTGCCCCTGTGGAATTTAAATCTGGCAAGGAAGATAGACATTAGACAAAATTAATGACACAAATTAATATGTAATAGTCATTGTAATACATGCTACAGAGTGCTATGTGGCTATGTAGCTAGGATGCTGACCAAGTTTAGGGATTTAGGAAACCTCAGCATTGGATGACCGGTGGGTGCAGAAGGCCAGGGAAAGGGAGGTGCCAAAGACTCCTATGTGGAACCTGAGACAGGGACCCCAGGTGAAGTAGGTTTGTTAGTCTCAGTTTATTTTGCAGAGTGGGGGTGTCATATGTTATAATATTCTATGTGTTAAAACTTGGATGTCACACCTCTGAGTGTATTTTATCATATGTTTAATGCAGAGTTAAATGATGTATTAAATCATAAAATTCACCCCACATGTGTAGAATCTCTGAAGTACTTCTCTGGGATCCTCCTCCTGCTGCCTACTCATCACAGAAGTTCTTGGGGACACATGCAGGGTTAAGTTCAAGTTCACCACTAGAGCTTGATGCCAGCAAGTTCTATCTCATTTGAGTATTGATTTCCATACCTGTGAAATGAAAGCAATAAGGCCTACCTCATGGAGTATTAAGGAACAAATAAAAGGAAATGTGAAAAGTGCCTTGCTTAGTACTTAGTAACTGATAGCCACGTAATAAAGTACATGACATACCCATTTCCTTTCTCTTTCCTCTCTTATCATTCTGTGAAAAAGAAATGAGGGTACACACTTTCCAGGGTTGGTATGAGAATTAAGTGCCATTCTCTATGTGAAAGCATGTAGAAACTGGTATACTCTCAAAAAGTATTAGGAAGGAAAAACACCCTGAAAAAAAGCATGAGAAATATGGTAGTTCATTCTGACTCAGGCCCAGACCCCCTCTGGGAGATAATCTGCCGTTTATAGAAGGGCCGCCGCACCCCCCTTGGCCTACCTAGACACTAGGCCTTGGTTCCCGCTGTTGGTCATTTGCTTCATGCAAGTGAACAATAGAATCACATGATCTGCCACATGTGTGTCCCCCTTGCAGGACATTCAGTCCTGTCCAAAACATCCACAGAGATACCTGGTCCATGACAATAGGTCCTTGGTATTCGGGCCTGCCGGAAACATCCATTGAGACATGTGGTCCCTGCCAAAATGTCCTTGATAAGTGCCGTTACCAGTAGGCTACCAAGGCAGTGCCGTATTGGCAATACAGCCATGGCACAATTATTGAATTAATACAACATGATAGTACTTTTGAGGTCGTAGTCCTGCAAATCAAAAGTATAAATAAACCTTATGGGCAATTTGAAGCCTGGGACATTTTCTAAGCGTAGGCGTTTTGGACAGAGCCAAATATCAAGGACCATTTGGCGTGGACTAAATACGCTCATGGACTTTTCTGACAGGACCATTTGGCAGGAGCCAGATATGCTCACAGGCATTTTGGACAGGACCAAATATCAAGGACCGTTTGGCACAGATCAAATGTCTTTGTGGATATTTTTGGCCAGGACCAAATGTCTACTAGCTGAGTGTCCCCACTCCATTAAAGTATACTCTCTCTTTCTTGACTACGTTGTTTTTCAGATTTATAGATTCAAAAAGTGAGTGTTGTACATTGCCGACAAATTACTCCTGGATATTGAATGACATCCCAAACACAAAGAACCAGATATTGTCATGCTGCCCAACTTCTGTGTATTTTCCACCCTGAGCTCCACACTTTGGACTTTGGATTTGCTGCTGGACCCAAGAGTCAGGCTCTGTTGGAAAAAGTGACACCAGGCATTCTTCCATTACAGTCTGGTGTTCCGTATCTTTGTAGTTAACATTCATTTACTCTTCTACATGGCTTGCTTACCCACACTGGAGGGGTCAGGAGCACCTGCTTTCTTTACCCATATTTTTCTTTTTCTTTTCACTTGATTTTACTGTATGCTGTCTTTGAAAAGCCTGAACCACCTGTGTCATTTCTGGAACAAGAACAGAAATAAAGTGGTATAGAGATTGCACTTATTTACATGGATATCTAGATAGATGCTAGAGAGACAGATAGATTAGGTAATAGGTAGAGGAAGGAAGGAAGGAAGGAAGGAAGGAAGGAAGGAAGGAAGGAAGGAAGGAAGGAAGGAAGGAAATAGGGTTGTGAACAAAATTCTAAAGATGCCCCTATCCCCACAATTCTCCTACCCTGCTTTTTTAATCAAGCTCTAAAGTAGATGTCAATTTAAGGGATTTTACAGATATAATGAAAGCCCCAGGTGGGCTTGATCTAATCACAGAAGCTCTTCAAAGCAGAGCGCTTTCTTCAGCTGACAGTAGAAAAGTCATACATTGAAGGTTGAAGATGAGGTGGGTCACATGAGCAAAAATGCAGGTGGCCATGAGGAGCAGAGAGCAACCCCTAGCTGACAGCCAGCAGGGGCTGCATTCCTAAAACCACTAGGAACAGAATTCTGTTGATCATTTCAGTGAACTTGGAAGCAGATTCTTTCTCAGAGCCTCTAGACAACAATGAGCCCACATGACACCTTGATTTTGGTCTTGTGAGACCCTCAGTAGAGAACCTAAGTCCACCCAGACTTCTAGTCTACAGAGCTATGAGCTAGATTTATGATAATTTGTAATGCAGTAATAAAAAACTAATACATGTAGATAGGCAGACAGAAGGATATCCCTGCAATCAGTCTGGATTGAGTATTAGTTGAAATTGTTCAGTGGCATGTCATGGGACGACGATCTGGTGGTGAGTCTGATCAAGTACACCCTCTTGGTCATTGCTCGAGACAAAACTTAGGTTGCACACTTGGTTGTTATTTCTTTCAAAACTATTTCAACCCCAGTTAAATATAATGTCAATGATTCAAAAGAGAACCATTCATTTTAACATGTCATTGA